>JANPXK010000557.1:0-45778 GCA_024704745.1 Rosa lucieae
GCCGGAAATCTTACTAGAGTAGCTTTTGTTGCTGGTGACAGTAGCTTTTGTGACCTCACTAGAGATTGCCGGAAATCTTACTAGACTATCTTTTGTTGCTGGTGACAGTAGCTTTTGTGGTCGCCGGAGTTCACCGGAGGTCGGCCGGAGACCCGCCGGAGTTGGCCGGAAACCTCACCAGAGAGGAGAGAGAGGATGATTGTTGACTTTTTACTCTAATGGCATTCATGTAAATATATTGGTTTTTATATCCAAAATTTAACACATTTTTTAATCTAGTGGCCTTATAAGGGAAAAAAATGGTTGGTGACCTTATGACTAAAATGACATTCAAAAATGCACTTATATGTAATTAACTCTTTTGGGAATGGAGGTGGATATTGCTTCTTTTAGACATTAAAGACCAAAAGGTCGTTGTTGTTGTGTTGGACAAGGTGGGGATAAAAGAAGAATAAAAAAAAAATTAAAGGGGGAGGTCAAGGCTAATCTTGACATTTTACCATTCACCACACTTACATGGCGCTAGGCTAGAGTCTAAATTTGTGCCGTGTCAGCCAATTAACGAAGCAATTGGACGAAGTGGACCTATTGGAGAGTAATTGACAGGTCAGGGAGTTTTTGGATGAAATTGAAATGTAATGACTAAACAGAATTTCAAGTATGTAGTAAGTATGACTTTCAAATTCTAAAACTTTAATGGCTACAGGCTAACACCTAACTATCTGGTAACAAATAATAATTAAAAAAAAGGTATGTAGTAGGTATGACTTTCAAGTTCGAAAACTTCAATGTCTATAGGCTCACAATAACTATTCGGTGACAAATAATAAAACATAGAAAAATGTATATAGTAGGTATGACTTTCAAGTTCTAAAACTTCAATGTCTACAGGCTAACAATAACTATTTGGTGACAAATAATAAAAAATAGAAAAAGGTATATAGTAGGTATGACTTTCAAGTTCTAAAACTTTAATGCTTACAGGCTAACATCTGACTATCAAGTGACAAATAATAATAAATAAATAAAAGGTATGTAGTAGGTATGATTTTCAAGTTCTAAAATATTAATGCCTACAAGCTAACACCCGACTATCCAGTGACAAATAATAATAATAGGGTGGTGGCAATCTGTCAAAAGTTCTGCAATTAGTGTGGCAAAGTTTAGGGCTCATATGAAAAATCACAGTGTCTCACTAAACCCAATTAAATATAATGGTTTTCTCCGATTATCGTTTCAACTTATATAAAATTATAAATATGGATTTGGCAAGCCTTCAATTTGAACCTCAACCCGATCTAATACTTAGCTAACAAGTCCCAATTCAATCTCAAAATCAAGAACAAGTAGTCAATGATTATGGAAGCCATTATTGTTTATACAGAGCTTGGGTGGAAAAAGAATGAAAAATAAAACTTGTTGATCAATCTCCATGGCCTTATATTAAAAGAATAGAGAACCTTAGGTGGGTTGAACAAATGAAAGAAAGAGGATTTGACTCTGTTGAGGAGAACACATTATTAAAAGAGGCAGTTTTTATTAAGGGTGGTTCTATTGATACCTCCAAATTTGTTATTTGGACCTCCACTCTTAATTTTTTTTATCAAACTTCCTGTGTTACCCTTACCCTTTACACTTGCACCTCCCACCTGTACGTCCATCACCATCTTCTTCACACCATACTTTTTGGGTAACTGCTCCCAATCATAATTTCTAACTCTGGACAACCGGGATTTGATCAACTTCTTGTCTAATATCATTCCACATACAAACACCAATGAGAAGATAACTGCTTGATGACTAGAAACTGGAGTCCGATAATCCACATTGACATACCTTCTTTAAAGAAGGAGAATCAAAGCTTCATATATCATATAAGTGACACTATGAACTCACACTAATAATAATTAAAGAAACCCTTAATACCCTCATGCCTATCCCCCAAATATAACTTTGCATACAGTACTTGAATTTAGATATGGCAATAGGGCGGGTTGGGGATGGGGATCACAATACCATCCCCATCCCCGGGGTGATTCTTCACCTCCAATCCCCAATAAAAATATATTGGGGATTCCTCGTCCCCATCCCCACTGGAGACTAAGCCTCCAAACCCGCCCCAACTCCCCATAAGAATTTAATAAATAAAATAATTTTTTTATCATTTTGTTTTTTTTCTTAAATCAAAATCTACAACAAATAAAATTAAAACATGGTTAAATTCATAAATCATAATTCCGTGAGTGCAAAAGTCAAAACACCATTAAAGTAAAAGTGTAGCCATTAAAGTGAAATAGTAAATGTATATATTTGTGATTTATATTATAAAAAATATATTAATATAAATAAATTAAAATATATATGAATTAAATATAATTAAATATATATATATATATATTATATTGGGGCGGATTTGGGGATGGAGATCATAATATCATATCATCCCCGCCCCATCCCCCATCTTAGATAGCGGGGATTGGGGATCCCCATCCCCATTCCCCATTTCTTCCCGGATTCTCCCCCCATTAGGGGTAAGTATCCAATGAAGCTCCGCTCCGCTGGAGATTTTTGCCATCCCTACTTGAATTCTTGTCCCCTTATAAGATATTTCTCTCATTCTTCAAGCAAATCACTCATAGCAGAGCTAACAACAAATTGAAGAGAGTCATCACAAAATACAATTCTCCTTTGCTATCATATATAGCAAAGTTTACTTGCATTGCCAGACCCAGAAGCCACTCTCAATATTTGCATAGCATTGGGTCCTCTACTGCCTTGTCTCAATTTTAGTGATTGGATGACGAGACTTGGCAAGAACTGCAGGAGAGAATAGCAATGACAATACTAAGAGAATTTGGATTATAAGTGGAGAAGAAGACTTGCAAAATATGTGTTTTAAATTTCCAAGTTCTTTTTGGGATGACCCAGATCGAGCAACAGAGAGAGAGAGAGAGAGAGAGAGGAGAAGACAATTTTGGTGTTTTTTTCTTTCTTTTTTTTAGAAGGGCAACAATGGGATTAAATTTTTACAAAAATTATGAGAGGTCCAAATAGCAAATTAGGATGTCTAACTAGAATCACTCTTCATGATTACTTATTTCAAAGGTATGACATTTAGCGATGTTAATGGGTATGAGGTAAGTTGTTTTATGCTCTGAGTATTTTTCAATACCTTGCTATATACTATAGGTTTAAGATATCTCATTGATATGTGATTTATTAGTTACATAGTCTATATGTATGTTAGTCAATGTTCATGGCTCGAAGATATTTTAATGTTATAAGTTTCTTTGATGCTTTGTCATGAGGTATATTTCCAATTTGCATCACCTGAGAATTTGGTTGGTAAATAATATGATCTTCAATATACCTGAGAACATGGTATACTCTTCCATATAAATCATCATTCAGAAGGTAATGTGTACTGGTTACGCACTTGATATAGATGTTTGTTCGGATATGTCATATTTAATCTACTTGTGGTTGATGTTCTTGCAATGGCTTATAGTAGATATCAGTGTTTAAAAAAGTAGGCCTAGGCGGCGCCTAGGTGCTAGGTTGTAGGGGACCAATATCAGTGGAACTAGGAGGTTAGGATGTCAATCGGGTCGCCTAAAATAATTAATTTTTATACATGGCTCTCTTATTTGATGCAAAAGTAAATTTAAAATAATCTGATTTGAAATTTTCTTAAACTAAATTTGTTAAATATTTCAATGTAGTTATTACTGATATTACTAATTAAGATCCAAGGTCAAATCTATTAATTATATTTAATCAATATATATTATTTATTTGAGAAACAAAGTCTTTTTCAGAATCATCCATATTGTAAAATTAATAATAATAATAATAAATTATGATTTGGATTAACAAAAAAATATTTATAAATGTCTACTTGTTCAGTCCCTTCAAGAATTGATTTTTAGTTTCGCCACTAGATGAAAGTACAATATTAATAGGCAGCTCCCTTACAAAATTTTTCTTAGTTGAATTAACAGATAAAAAAATACCTTTTTCCTATATCAAAGAAAGTTTGAGTAAGAAGTTGGCAGGTTGGCAAGGTCAATTACTAAGCGGTTCTAGTAAGGATCTGCTGATAAGGGTTGTGGATCAGGCTCTTCCGTCTTATGCTATGAGTTGTTTTTTGTTACCAAAGGACTTTTTTGATTCTCTTCATCAGATGTGTGTCCGGTTTTGGTGGGGGAGTAAAGCAGACAACCGGAAAATTCACTGGATGTCTTGGGAACGCTTGTGTAGGCCCAAGGATGAGGGAGGGATGGGGTTTCGAGACTTGTATGCGCATAATTTGGCTTTACTAGCCAAACAGGGCTGGAGAATTTTGCGTAACCCTAATTCTCAGGTTGAAAGGTTGTTTAAAGCTCGTTATTTTCCTCATAGTGATTTTTTATTTGCTCCGTTAGCTCGTTCTCTTTCAGCTTGCTGGAGGGGAATTTATACTGCCCAGTCAACTCTCAGGCGTGGTGTGCGGTGGCAGGTTGGTGATGGTGCTATGATCAGAATTTGGTAGGATGCATGGCTCCCTAGACCAGCTCTATTTCGTCCTATACAGTATGGCAACTCTGGCTTGATTTTGGTTAGTGAGCTATTGCGTCATGGACAGTGGGATAGAGATTTGATTGTGGCTAATTTTGATGAGGGTGATGCTTCTCTCATTCTTTCTATTCCTCTTAACTCTAATCATGTTGCAGATAGATTGGTTTGGCATTATGACATGAAAGGAAGGTTTACAACCAAAAGTGCCTATAAACTGGCAGTCAGTTTGCTGCACCCTAATGTCGCGGCTAGCTCTAGTTTTGTGGAGTCCACTACTCCTATCTGGAAATCAATTTGGGCAGCCAAGATTCCAGGTAAAATTAAATTTCACATTTGGGAAGCTTGTGCTTCAATTTTACCTACTGTTTCTCATCTTCGAGACGTAGACTGTACCTCCAGGATGGCTGTTATTTCTACAATGACGAAGAGGAGTCTGTTGCACATATTAGCAGGGAGTGTGCATTTGTGAAAGACTTGTTTGGTCTATTTCCATCTCTACAGCCAGTTATGGTGGCACCGATGAGCTCTATTATTGATTGGTTGAGCTTCTGTTTGTCTTGCTTGTCGTATGAGGACTTTGAATTATTGCTTATGCTTATTTGGGGAGTTTGGAAGGAAAGAAATCAGAGAGTTTGGTCTGGGAAGTCTCATTCTCTAGTTCAAGTTCAATTCCAAGTGTTGTCTTTATTTCATAGCTTCAAGGCAGTTAGTGTGAAGAGCAGATTCAAATTGGGTAGACAGATCAAACCTTGGTCACCTCCTTTAGCTGGTTGGGTAAAAGTCAATGTTGATGGTGCTTTTGACGAGAATCTGCACAGGGGAGGACTAGGTGTTGTAGTCCGTGATTCCTTGGGTGTTTTTGTTGGTGGTGCTTGTTGCCGATGTGATAATGTAACTTCTCCCTATATGGTGGAGGCTTTGGCTGGTCACTTGGCTTGCCAGATAGTCTTAGAGTTTCATTTGTCACTTGTTACTATTGAGACTGATTGCTTACAGTTGGTTCAGGCTATTCAAGCAGAGGGTGAGGATACTTCTGTGTTTGGGAGAGTTATTGATGATATCTCTCTGGCTTTGACCTCTTTGGCGGGTTCTTTCTTTTGTCATGTTTATAGGGAATCTAATAAGATTGCTCATAAGCTAGCTCATAGTGCTCTGATTTCAGGGTTGCAGGTTTCTTGGAGTGGGGATGTCCCTCCAACACTGGATGAAATCCTTTGTAACAATTAGGTTTTATCAATAAAGTTTGTCGTCCTTCCTTTAAAAAAAAAAACAGATAAAAAAATAAAAAAGAAAAAAAATTTGTTAAAGATACCAATTTAATTGTGCAATCATGTTTTGGTAAAATTATAGAGGAGTATTTAGCTTTCTAAATTTTCAAAAAAGTGAATTAGAAGTTCAATAAGTAGGAAATGTCAAAATATCAAATTTGGATGTCTAACCAAATTTCAGTAAGTAGCTACAATTAAAGATGTTAAAATTAAGGATCAATTATCATCTCATATTACTTTTAAGTTTTAACTACCTCAATGGTAAATGAAGCATATTTGAAAACATTAAAAAATACTAGTGACCCATCAAGTCATCAACACTCTACAAGGGGAAGGATTGCCTACTTGGATTGGATGTATATTGATAAGAAAAATATAAATGAGTTTTTCCCGATACCTCTCAGATTGGGTTCATTTCTAATTTACCTAACTGTCCAAAGCTAGGGTCAAAAGTTGTGTGTGTGGCTATTCCATTATAAATAGCAAAGCAACATGTACATTGCTTTTCAAGTCACGCAAGCCATTCATACAGGAAAATGTCTCTAATTTTGGCATCTCAATCTCGACAGCCAAATACTGTTACTGATGTTAAGCGACCTACAGCTAATTATACCCCAAGCATTTGGGGAGATCATTTTCTCTCTTATGCTAACATGGTAAGATATATAATATATGTATGTAGATATGCATACCTTTTCTTCAAGTTGGCAATTCCCAGTAATATATACTTATATTGATTTTAATTATAAAGCTTCAGTTGGGCATAATTTTGTTGTTTTGCATCATTACAATACTATGTAACTTTTGTGTGTGTGTGCGCATGTGTGTTTAGGACCCTTCTAGTGAGGGATCTTCTTTTTTGGTCATTTTAAGAGATCGCTTATTAGACCAACTTTTCGGTCACATATCAGCATCTCTACAATTCAGTTTTTAGATCTCTATGAGTAGATCAATTATGTAAATTTTCAGCCAAATTGATGATCCTTTGGGTATTTATAATTGCGATTTACAATTATAAACATGAACGGTTTTGGTTGGATAGATTTGGTTTGTTCGTTGATTTAATTTAATGTAGTTTGATACATTAACAGTCATCAATTTGGCTGAAAACTTACACAAGTGCTCTACATATTGGGACAAAAAAAACTGAACAGTTGAGATGTCAATATGTGATCGAAAAATAGGTCCTACAACGGATCCTTTAAAATGACGCAAAAAAAAAAGATTTCCTTAATAGAAGGGCATGTGCGTGTGTGTTTGTTTTTTTACATACAACCCTTTATACATAGCTAAGAGCTCCAATAAGGCTAAAACAAATGCATAGCCACATTAATTTAAAGCATTTGATAATCATCCATTTTTTTTTCTTTTCTTCAATTTGTTTATGTAGCAAGTTGACATTAAACTTGAGCAATCAGTCCGAGAACTGAAAGAAGAGGTGAAGAGGATGCTAATGGACCCCTTAAAAAGCCCTTCACAACAATTGAACTTGGTTGATGACATTCAACGTCTAGGCGTGTCCTATCATTTTGAAAATGAGATTGATGGAATTTTGAAACAAATTCACCATAACTACTCTTATGGTAGTGAAGATGATCTTTACACTACTGCTCTCCGTTTTAGATTACTTAGGCAACAAGGTTACAATGTATCATGCGGTAAGTTGTTCATTTGTGTGTCTATTCTAATAGCTCGCTTTATAGTGCTAAATTGAGGAAAATAGTATATGTTACTGTATATGTATAATATTAACATCGACATGATTTTTTAAACTCTTAATTGAATTTCTATGCCCATGCATGCAGATGTGTTCAACAAGTTCAAGGAAGGAAATGATCAGAAATTTAAGGCATCTTTTCTGAGTGATGTATCAGGACTATTAAGCTTGTATGAAGCCACCCATCTTAGGATACACGGAGAAGACATACTCGAAGAGGCACTAGCCTTCACCACCACTCATCTTGAGTCAATCAAACACAGTTTAAGCCCTTCACTCTCAAAACAAGTAGCTCATTCCTTAATGCAGCCACTTCGAAAGGGCATCAACAGGGTGGAAGCTAGATATTACTTGTCAATCTATCATGAACACGATTCACATAACGAGACTCTCCTGACTTTTGCAAAGTTGGATTTCAACCTGGTGCAAAAAATCCATCAAAAGGAACTATGTGAAGTTAGAAGGTTATTTAACTATCAAAATACTTACATGCATGTCTACTAAATCAAAGAAATGCTATTTGGTTCTACCTATTAAATTGTTCTGTAATTTAATTGCAGGTGGTGGAAGGACTTGGACGTGAGAAATAATTTCCCATTCACAAGAGACAGAGCTAACGAAGGTTACTTTTGCTGGGTTTTGTCAGTGTACTTCGAACCTCAGTATTCCTATGCTAGGAAGGTATCATCCAAAGTCGCTGCCATGACATCTATTATTGATGACATTTATGATGCCTATGGCACATTCGAAGAACTGGAGCTATTTACTGAAGCGGTTAAGAGGTTAATTTATTATTTAAATTAATTGTCATTAGCCCTCGTCTAAACTTGATCACCCAACAATTAAAAGCTAGCAAAAAGATACACAGGGATTTGCCTAAACACAAACAGATGCACATATGGTTATAGCGATATTCTTCTCTAAGGTTAAGCGTGCATTTTTAAAAATGCAGACATCGTCAATTTGATATTTACACAATAAATTTTAGCGATTGTAGTATTATACTTTTATATTCTTGTTTTAATTTATAAATAACTTTACAATATTTTAGCCATCTATTACTAACACAAATGGTGAAACATTTAACGACAACAAGTGGTTAAGTGGATGCACTGGGTTCCCTCATGCGAATATTTAAGATGTGGAACCTCCAAGTCCTGCGTTCGAATGTTGGATTCGCTTAGTGTAATTGCCGAATTATAAATGTGACTAGAAGAGGGCTGCAATGCACTGTTGGCCTTCTAGATCCCCAGTAGATTAGTCCTTAGGCCTAGGAAGTCTTTGAGATACCGCGATCAATCTAAAAGAAGGGTGTCAAAAAAAAAATGGTGAAGCATTAAGGATACATATAGAGTGTTGGATATAATTGAAATGGTAAAATGGTTTATGTTTTTTCTTGAAACTTTTGCAGGTCATATAATATTTGAGTGGGCTAGAATTAAGAGAGGTAGTCTAGATCATCAAAAACAATTTAAATGAGATTTTAAAAGTGCATTAAATTAACCTTACGTGAGAATGACTGTATATGTAGTTATATACAGTGGTTGATAATAAGTTTCCAGCATAAATACTACAAATTAACAGTTTTCAGGTTTAAGAGCATTTTTGGGCATGTCAAAATATACAAGGCTAACTTCTCAATTGTTTACTAATCGATTAGGTGGGATGTCTGTGCCATAGATCTATTACCAGATTATATGAAAGTCTGTTATAAGGCACTATTAGAAGCCTATACTGAAATTGAAGAACAACTTACAAAGGAAGGAAAGTTGTATCGAATCCACTATGCCAGAGAAGCTGTAAGCCACATTCGCCTAGTACTTTGAGTTTTAAGTCTATATACATATAGTTTATGTACATAAAATATGACTTTTGTTTGCGTCTAAGTGATGTTATTTGGTTGTCTCTTATATATAGATGAAAAAGCTAGTTGAAAGTTACTTCCTTGAAGCTAAATGGTTGCACCAGAAACACATACCAACAGTGGATGAACATATGGCCCTGGCATTAATGACCACAGGCTACCCTATGCTAATAACAACATCTTTTCTTGGAATGGGAGATATTGCTACACAAGAATCCTTCGAGTGGTTGGCCACTTATCCTAGTGCTGTAAAAGGGGCTGCGGCGGTTTGCCGAATCATGGATGACATAGTGGGCCATAAGGTACATACTTATTGCTATATATCAAGTCTTGATCGATATATAATAAGTTAATCATCAATCACTTAAGACTTTATACCGCATATAATGGTTGTTAAATGACATATTATACTTGGCACGGTTCTGTATATGAGCCAATTTATCTAGTGCATGAATTTTTTTAAATAACAGCAATTATTAGGCTTTACATTTGAACCTACATGATCATGTATGTCTCTGCATTTGTAGGATGAGCAAAAGAGAGAACATGTTATCTCATCTGTGGAGTGCTACATGAAACAATATGGTGCCACAGAAGAAGAAGCAATAATTCAATTGCGTAGAAAATTGAGTGACGCATGGAAAGATATAAATGAATCGTTCCTTCTCCCTAATGTTGTTCCAAGGCCACTACTAACTCGAATTATTAACTTTGCATGTGTCATGGATGTTGTATACAAGTATGTAGATGGTTACAGTACTCATGATGATACTGTGCTGAAGGATTTTATGGTTTCTACACTTGTGCTACCCGTGCCTGTATAAACTTCAAATCATGTTTCTTATATATCTTATAGCCTCTCCCGATTAATCTTGTGAAAATTGGATTATATCGAGCTCCTGCCTCAAGATCAATATATATAGTTTCAATTCCAAGTTGTAACCACCATAAGGTTGATATGGTGTAATACAAATATACCACATCATTCAGAATTTATATTTGTTGAATAAAGATGAGTGAATTCATCGAGACTTTAACATCCTTCAAGAACATTTCATATTATTGTTGTAAATAACATTATATTTATGTGGTTGTCCATGCCAATACTCCAATTAGCAATACCCTTATCATTTAAACTCTATATCTATCTAAATGAAACTAACGAAACCTTTATTAGTGCAATATTTATATTTCTCGCATTTCTGAACCGCAACAACCGAAAGTCAAGTTTTCAACTCTTGGATCCCTAGAAGAATGAAATGCTTTAGGCTTCATGCATAACTTTAATCAATGGTATGTCTTGCATACATGTGCATGCTTATCAAGTGTCTAGGAGTGAACTTGTCATTAAATCCTATTGTATGATGCGACCATCTTTTCAATCCTAATGTGTTGTTCTGCGAATTTTCAGAAGGTTTATCGAATCAATGTTTCTTAAATTGCTTATGGGCTTTTCTGAATGACGATTTTATTTTAATTCATTCTCTTTATGTTAACGTTATTGATCCGTGGGATCTCTAGTTAGCTTTAGAGAGAGAGAGAGAGAGAGTGTGTGTGTGTGTGACACGAGATGTATAGTGGTTCGTCTCCCGGCTTAGCGGGAAACTACGTCCACTTGAATGTTACACTAGTGTGTTGAGCCTTGCGGCCCAAGGGGATTACAAAAGATGTAATGGGATGTTGAGTAAGTGGGAAGGAGTCTCCTTTTATAGGGGAAGAAGGCTCCCTCATTTACATTTTCTTAGATGTGGGACTCAAAGTTACTATTCTAGTCTAGAAAAGCATATTGTGGAGGCAACTTGGCAAGGCCGGAAAGGTGGCTTCCCAGCGACGGATTTGTGACTTCCGGATACCATAGCGTAGCTTGAACATAGGGCTACAAGATGCAAGTAGCGGTTGGGCCTCACCATGGCTTGTAGGTGTCCCAAAAAGGGTGTTACTTATGCTTGGTGAGATAACAAACTAGTCATGCTAGTAGAGGTATCTACAAGTCCCCGAAGTCCCCAAGTAAGAGGAGCTTCTTGGTTGGGGAGTTATAATCATGAGGTCATCAAGCATAAGTAACCAGGCGGCACGGAGCCCCTACAAGGCCCCGAACTCCTTAACCAAGAAGGGACTCGTTAACCTGCAAAATAAAGATAAAAAACAGGCATATGTAGGATGCTCGTTGCATTGGGCAACAAATGTGAGTTGCGCTTATATGCGTTGGCATATATGAACGTACGGGGTGCGTGATACATGTTGATGTATACACACGAATGGCGCCGGTATGATCGCTTATGACGTACAAATTCGAGAGCGCGTATGGTCGTGTGAGCATATGGATTGCATATGAGAAATGTAAGTTGCATCAGCGCTGCGGAGGTAAGCGTTTGTAATTCGTAAATGATGAATACGTGAACGCTTGTGTTTGTTTGGTTTGTCACTCGAATTAATGGAACGCGAAAAGAATTCAATTTGTCGCAAGCGACAAATGGTAGAAGAATTCAATGTTCCATTAACGTGTGGTGTGTCGAGTAGACATGAGTGTAAAGCTCGAGGATTGTCGGGTAGGCATGAGTGGAAAACTCGGGGTTGCCGAGGAAGGCATGAGCGGGAAGCTCGTGGGTTGCCGGGAAGGCCTGAGCGGGAAGCTCGTGGGTTGCCGGGAAGGCATGAGCGGGAAGCTCGTGGGTTGCCGGGGAGGCATGAGCGGGAAGCTCGTGGGTTGCCGGGGAGGCATAAGCGGAAGCTCGTGGGTTACCTGGGAAGGCATGAGTGGGAAGCTCGTGGGTTGCCGGGGAGGCATGAGCGGGAAGCTCGTGGGTTGCCTGGAAGGCATGAGCGGGAAGCTCTTGGGTTGCCGAGAAGGCATGAGCGAGAAGCTCAAGGGTTGCTGGGAAGGCATGAGCGGGAAGCTCCAGGGTTGCCTGGGAAGGCATGAGCGGGAAGCTCAAGGGTTGTCTGGGAAGGCATGAGTGGGAAGCTCGTGGGTTGTCGAGAAGGCATGAGCGGGAAGCTCAAGGGTTGCCAGGGAAGACATGAGTGGGAAGCTCCAGGGTTACCGGGAAGGCATGAACGGGAAGCTCGTGGGTGCCGCGAAGGTGAGCGGTAAGCTCGGGGTGCCGAGAAGGCGTGAGCGGAAGCTCAGGGGTGCCAGGAAGGCCTGAGCGGAAGCTCAGGGGTGCCTCGAAGGCGTGAGCGGAAGCTCAAGGGTGCCGCAAAGGTGTGAGCGGTAAGCTCGTGAGCGGAAGCTCAAGGGTGCAGCGAAGGCGTGAGCGGTAAGCTCGTGTGAGCGGAAAGCTCAAGGGTGCCACGAAGGCATGAGCGGTAAGCTCGTGAGTGGAAAGCTCGTGAGAGGAAGCTCAAGGGTGCCGCGAAGGCGTGAGCGGTAAGCTCGGGGGGCCGGGAAGGCATGAGCGGTAAGCTCGGGGGTGCCGGGAAGGCATGAGCGGACGCTCGAGGGCGCCTCGAAGGCGTGAGGTGGAGCTCGGGATGCCTCTGAGGCGAGCACGACAGCTCGGCTGTACCGCTGCGGCTAAAGCGTGAGAGCTCGACGATGCCGCTGAGCCGAGAGCATGACAGCTCAGCGGTAACGCTGCGGCGAAAGAGTGAGAGCTCGTGGGTTGCCGGGAAGGCATAACGTGAGAGCTCGAGGATGCCGCTGAGCTGGCGCATGACAGCTCGGGGTACCGCTGCGGCGAAAGCGTGAGATATAGCTCATGGATGCCGCTGAGGCTTTAACGGGTAGCTCGAAGGTGATGCCCTGAGGCATGAGCGTGACCGTTGCTAATTATGTTGGGCTGTATGTACAAGTCCCCAAAGTCCCCAGTCAAGGAGGGTGTTCTTACGGGTTGATACCAAAGCGTCGCTTTGTGCCGTATATCAAGCATAATTAGTGCGAGTGCGTCGTCCACCTAGAATTGGTTGGAGCAAACGCTTTTGCCCTTTCGGGTGGGCCCCTGCTAGGCCCGCCAGGGAGTCCCCCACTCCCCAGCCACGACGGACCTCCAGATGGTCGGTAAATTGTTTGTTGGGGGGAGCTGCACGGAGCAGAGGGTGTTGGGTAGCGAGCCCAATCTTTGGTACCCAAGTGTCGGGGTTAACTGCCGGATCAATGGCTACCGTGGGCTGTGTTAACTAGTCCCTTTACTATTTCTTGGAGGAGAAACTTGACTGCAATGCCGCGTAGCGGTCACTGTCATTATGAGTCATTGCCTTATCGCTTGGCGGTGACCCACAGACTCGTAAAGTTTGTACTTGTATGAAACATGACAAACAAATAGAGCAAGTAATCAAATTTTGTTTGATTGTCCCATATTTATTTTATTTTGCAATTAAACAGAAGCATGGCATGTCTAGCATGTGAGGTGTAGAAGTGTTGCCAAATCTACGAAATGTTGTAGGCATGCTTAAACATGTAAAGATATATCAAGTGGATATTCTATAAGCAGGCTTAGAAGTAGTAAAAGCATTGTATTGGCATGGCATTAGCTCAAAATTAAAAGAGCGTAAAAGATAAGATCTAGCTATTTATCTTATGCCGATTTGGAGGCTAGCGGAGTTGGCCGAGCATGGCGGTCCATTGCTTCGGTACCAAAGTATCTTAGTAGAAGGATGATGATTTCGTTAATTGGAGAGGTGATCGGTGATTAGTCCCCTTGAAACAAAGTGAGTGATTAGTACATGAATATGTAAATCAACACTAATATTTTGCATATGTACTTTGATAAGATTGTAAGCAAAATAGTTGTTGACAACAAATGGCATACTTGACTGTGTGCCGCTAATGTGAAATTCAATATGGCAATGAAATATTAAAGAAACATGTCACCGTGTGCGATTCTAACACCAATAAAATTAGGGGTGAGCATGTTATATATGCACGGTAGTTCGCAATTTGGACCTGGCCAAATATGCATGGTTGACTTCCATAACCAATTCATACGTGGGCATGTTCTGTTAATCAACTTGGATCATAAGAATATAGATATAGCTATATATACATATAGCTCATGCTATCACAGGCAATTGAGAATAGGACAAGACTAGTCATTAAGACTTGTGACGCACTAGATGTCAAGTGGAAAGGTACATGCACGGTTTACATCTCTCTAGGAGATAAATGGAAAAAATTTAAGCATATAACTGTTCATTTGATAATTAGCTTATCAGGACCTATACGTGTCCATAGGTGATGGCCTAAGCGGCCCATACATAAAGAGATATATATATGTATGAAGTGTATATGCAGGCAGCTGTCTCCTGCAATATGCAAAAAGCCGAAGCACGTGGTGCTTGCATAGTATGGAGGAGACCATAAATGGGAAAGAAACTTAGCTTGTTAATGTACAGAGCTAATTGCTTAGTGGCTGGGTGCGAAGAATCAGTTTTTGGCGGAGCGAGTTTCATCCAGGCAAGCGGAGATTTTGGCCGGCGGATGTTTTTCCTGCGAGGGTGACTCGGTCAGCGGGGAAGCTTGGCTAGCTGTGGAGGCCAGTGGTGGAAGCTGTTGGAAGCTGTTGCCGCTGATGGTTCTTAGCAGTGGGAGTCATGGCAGCTAGCGGAGATGCTCGGAAACTGGTGAAGCTTGGCTCAGCGGTGAAGCCCGGTGCCGATGATCAGCAGAGGAGCGTTGAGCGGTGGAGCAGCTCGGCGGAGCAGAGCTCAGCTAGCGGAGGCTTAGAGTTCAACGGAGGCTTCGTGCTCAGAGGAGGTCGCCTAGCAGAGATAGGTTGATGAGTAGCTAGAGCGCTCGACGCAACTGTGCTTGGCGGATCAATCTTTGACCGACAAAATGATTGATTCTTGACAGATCATCGTAACACTTGCTGCCTGAGATAGCTTCCGGCGGAGCGGAGTCGCTGGTTGGCTGGGAATTGCTTTCAGCGGAGGTTTTGTCCGCGGTGCTGAAAGTCAGGGGTGCTCTTGGTCAGCGGAGAGTTGAAAGTTGAAAGTTGTTTGGTGATGGGAGCTAACGGTGCCGCTGGTGACAGGTAGCTGGCGGAAGTCATGGTCGGAGCTAGGCCGGCGGAGAATGGATGTTAGACCTGCAAAGCCGCCGGTGGTGTTTAGCGGTGATTTAGCCGCTGGTTGTGGTCGGCGGTGAGGCTTGGCTGGCGGTGGCAGCGAAGCGGAGCTTGCAGCAAGGCTTGGCGGAGGAGAAGCTCATCGGCGAACAGTCCAGCGGAGGATAAGTTAGGCGGAGTGGAGCAGAGAGGAGTTCAGCGGAGGAGCTCGGCGCTGCTAGTGTTTAGCGGGGCCATGATTGGGGGTGGGGCGTTCAGCGGTGCCGCTAACAGAAGTTGGCGGTGAAAGCTTGGTTGGCAGTTTGGTGCAAGTTTGGTGTTGCCTTTGATTGAAGCGAGGCTGGTGTGGCTACAAGGCCGCTAGACATGACCAAAAATGGAGGCTAGGTGTCCAAAGCAAATCTCTGGGTGTCCAGAGATGATTTTACCTCATTTTTTTTTAAAATTACCGCCGAAGATGGGTAACATTTGCCGCTGGGGCAGTGTGCCGTTGATCTTGGCGTAAGGACTTGACGTCCAAGTTTTTTTTTTTTGTTCAGCGTTGACTGTTGTTGACCACTTTTGTTCGACGTTGACCGAACTTGATCAGCCCTGAAGGGCGTTGACCGGCTCAAGTGATGAGTGGGTGTAGTTTTGATTTTTCTTTAACTTGAAACCTTGCACTGGGAACAAATTTATGTTTGAAAAAAAAAAAATTTGTTACCGCCGAGGATGGGGCTGGGTGCCATGCTTGCCAGCAGTTTATATAATAATTCAAAGGAAAAAAGAGAATGGCACTGAGCAATTTTGATAACTCAAAGAAGAGAAGAAATAACTCTTTTGAGATTCGTTAAGATGACTTGGGCTATGTTTGGGGGGGCTTTTTTGCTCCCCTGCTTATAAGCACAAGAGCATCATGTGTTTGGTGACTGAGCTTATTCTCAGGCTTTGAAAAAAGCTGCCCCAGCTTCTATCTAAAAGCAGAAGCTGACTCCCCCCAGCTTTTAGAAGCCAGAAGCTCGGTCGGTACTGTAGCGGTAGTTACTATTCATTAATGAATTTTAAAAAATCCCGTTTTGTATCCTCCGTTGGCTGAAACAATTACAGCCATCTGCCACCCACCCTCTATCAATCTCTCGATCCCATCTCCCTCTGCTCGATCCCATCTCCCATCTCCCTCTGCTCGATCCCATCTCCCTCAAATAACATCACAGAATGCATCCCATCCGATCTCCCTCTGCTCGATCTCCTCTGCTCGATCTCCGCTCGATCTCCCTCTACTCGATCTCCCTCCACTCGATCTCCCTCAGTTCGATCTCCCTCTCACAGAACCCATCCAATCACAGAACGCATCTCGGCCTCACTTGCATCTGAAATTGAAGCCTCAATCAAGCAATTTTCGAATCAACCAAGTCAGTCTCTCTCCCTCTGCTTCGTTCTCTTCGTTCTAATTGTTATTATTTTTGTAGTTCTTGTTAAATTCGTAGTTCTGCTTCGTTCTAATTGTTGTTAAAATTGTTTTCGTAGTTCTTGTTATAATTGTTTGTAATATCCACTTAACCAGAATAGCAGCCAACCAGAACAAGTCATACTAACATCATCATACTTGAATTTCCACTATATGATTAGTTCCGATAATAGACTACAATCCTCTTTCTGCTTTAATGGACTAAAATTCTAATTGGGTGTAACGAATTTGATGCCAGATTCTAGAAGGTTACATCAAGTATAAACATTTTGGTTTTGTTTTGCTGTGTACATTGGGACTTTATTTACTTTTGAATTTTGATTGTGTTTTGAGGTGCTAGCTGTATGCAAGTGTTTCTTAATTTTGCTTGAAATCCTTGAATGTCGTTGACTGGCAGAGCTTAAGAATTTAGTTGTGAGTTGTGAATTATGACTATATGAGATAGTTAGCAAAAACCTTAGAAGGAACCAAGAAAAAAAGAACAGATGGACGTGGTACTATTAGCTTTGTTGTTTGTTTCAGCTGTACAAATGGTTGGGGCTGTTCAATCTACTTTATTCATTTTCTTATAGCTGCCTTTTTTTCTTTGTATGTTGTTGATGTTTATGTTTTCTTATCACTCCTTTAGTGTCTTGTTATTGCATCTAAAGCTTATCTTCATATCATTGATTATGCATTGGGGTTGGTACTAAAGCTTGGGCTGTAAATTTTTGGCGTTTTATCTGTGCTAGATGGCTGTTTGGAATGATGGTTTAGTAGATGTTTTTGTGACTTATGTATCAAGGAGGTGGATAACAATAATCGTCCACATACTCATTTTAATCCGGAGGGATGGGTGAATATAATCAATAATTTTTCTAAAGAAACGGGCAAAGAATATACTAGAAAACAACTGAAAAATAAATGGGATTCCCTCAAAGATCATTGGAAATTATGGAAAGAATTGAAGGGAAAAGAGACCGGTCTTGGGTGGGATCACAGGCGTCAAACTATAGATGCATCCGATGAGTGGTGGCGCCTCAAGATTGAGGTATGTAAATCAATTTAATTATTTTGGTTAACAATTTTACTTCATTTGAGATACATTGAACATTGTTTGATTTATTATTTATTTTTTGTCTAGAAAAACAAGGAATATGGAAAGTTAAAGAAAAAGGGAATTGCACCCGATTTTGAAGACAAGTTAGATAAGATGTTCATGGGTATTTTAGCCACTGGTCAGCATGCATATTCACCATCTTCTGCACTACCTATCCCTAGAAGTCCACAGCAAGGTAACAATGAGGTGAACCTTGAAGGTAGTGGTGAGTCTGATGACAATGATGATTTGGCCCCCACTCTGCCTAAAAGAAAAAGAAATGAGAGAGCTGAGAAAGGTAAAGGAGTAGTACCAAAAAAAGAAAAGGTGGGAGGTGCTGCTCATTTGGCTAAACAAATTAATCGAATGTGTGAGGCAATTGAGAGTAGGAGCACAGCAACTTCCATGATCAATAAAAGTGTAGAAGGTGGAGGCACTAGTATTAAGGACGTGATGAAGGATGTCACCTCATTGCCTGGTATCGAGCAGGGTAATAGGTTGTGGTTTTTTGCCACTCGACTGTTTTTAAGTCAAGAGAAGAGAGAGATGTATTTCACTATGGAAGATCCTAACGTGAGGTTGGAGTGGCTGAAATTTGAGATGAACGAAAAATAAGCTTATCTTGTCTTTGGTTAAGCTTATCTTATGTTTGAAGTTTTAAGTTTGTTGTTTGTTTCAACATTGTTTTTAATTATGAGAATTGAATGTGATTACATGTTTTTCATCATGTGGATTATAAAAATGGAATTTGGTGAATTTTTTTCATTACTGCTTGTTAATGATTTAGTTTATATTTATCATATTTATATCATATCATATTTACATTTAAATTTGCAGGTTTTGGATTGAAATATGAACAATTCCGAAATAGATGAAGTGGAGGAGGAGATATTCTTACCAAGTGTACAATTTAATGCTCTGCTCGATCATTCAACATTATTACATGAACTATGTTCATAAAACTCCTTGCATGGTATCTTCTCAAACAGGTAATAAGTGGATAATGGAAGTATTACAAGGGAATGACAGTCGATGTTACAATGCCTTTAGAATGCAAAAGGAAGTATTTTATCGTTTATGTAGAGATTTGGAAGTTAAATTTGGGGTGTTGGGTTCAAACAGAACAAGTCATATTGAAGTTATGGGAATGCTATTGTGGTGCCTAGGACAGGGATGTGGAATTATGTCAGTAGCAGAATGATTTCAACATTCTAATGAAACCGTTTCTAGATATTTAGGACAAGCACTAGATCATGTGTGTAAACTAGGTAAACATATAATGAGGCCTTTGGAGAATGAATTTAATGGTGTTGCACCGGAGATCATGAGGGATAATAGATACATGCCTCATTTTAAGGTATTTGTCATGCGTTACTAGTAAATTATTTCACAATTACTTGTATTAATTGACAAATAACATCATTATTTACAGGATTGCGTCGGCGCTATCGACGGAGTGCATATTCCCGCTTCTATAGCTCCTGAAAAACAAATACCGTACATTGGTAGAAAAGGAATACCAACACAAAATGTTATGGCGGCATGTAATTTCAATATGCAATTTATCTATGTATGTGTGGGATGGGAAGGGTCTACTCATGATATGAGACTGTTTCTATCGGTACTTCGAGATCCCGAAATGAATTTTCCTAAACCTCCACCAGGTAACTATATTTATTTATAGTTATTTTTAGATCAAATTTTATGATGCTTTGAATGAAGTTTTGTTAAAATTTGACATTTCTTTATTTTACAGGAAAATATTATGTTGTAGATTCCGGATACCCTCAAATGAATGGGTTTTTGGGACCTTACAAAGGTCCGAGACAACATTTTCAACAATACCGTAGGCAAGAACCAAGAAATGAAAAAGAGGCATTTAACCAAGCACACTCTTCTCTTAGAAGCGTTATAGAACGCACATTTGGAGTTTGGAAAAAAAAGTGGAAAATTTTAAGGGACATGCAAGGTTATTCATTTGAAAAGCAAGTGAAGATTGTCATTGCTACCATGACACTTCATAATTATATACGAAGACAATAGACATTTTTTTCCGCAATGAAGAAAGAAGGTTAGGGTCAAGTGGTGAGATAGAAATGGATGATGAGTAGAAGAAGAATATCATGGGTCACGGTGCCCAAGAAATGGAAGCAATAAGAAATAGGATTACTCAAAGTTTGATGAATGCGCGTAATAACGTGAACATTTGATGTGAAC
The DNA here is from genome assembly GCA_024704745.1 of Rosa lucieae. NCBI lineage: Eukaryota > Viridiplantae > Streptophyta > Magnoliopsida > Rosales > Rosaceae > Rosa > Rosa lucieae. The sequence continues at coordinate 20,157 of JANPXK010000557.1, forward strand.
TAGAAACCATGATTTATAATAATATAGTCACCATGATTTATAATCATATTGTCCAATATTAATCAAATAGTCACCATGCTTTATAAAAATTCAAAGTTAATAAAAATTAATACGGACATAATAAAGATTAAAAATAATAACAAGATCATTTGAACAACATTGTTTTATATACAATTAAGGCAAAATAATCTCTCATGTCCAATTTGGTCATTCCACAAATAAAAAGCACAAGCCAGTTTGATTTACCAAACACTTTGCCACTGCTTCTGCCACTGACAGCTCTTATAAAAAGCCAGTTTACCAAACACTCAGCAGCTTTGCTTTTTAGCCACTTATTCTCAGAAATAAGCAGAAGCCAGCTTTTCTGAAAAGCCCAGCCCTACCAAACATAGCCTTAACTCAATGGTAAGTGACGAAGCCTTTGTGTTGGCTTCCCACAGACGGCGCCAATGTTAAAGTTAGTGATCCGTGGGATCTCTAGTTAGCTTTAGAGAGAGAGAGAGAGAGTGTGTGTGTGTGACACGAGATGTATAATGGTTCGTCTCCCGCTGTTTCTGGTGGCTTTCTCCGGGTACCTCACACAGAATGATATACCGTCTGGGGCACCGATCCAACTCCTAAATCCTGTATCAAGGACACAACGTTAGAGGGATAAACCGTACCGGAAGGTTTATGCCTCTCCTATGCCTGAGTGAGAAACTAATAGAAGTGCATAGAGTAAATTGTGGATAAAGGAGTTATTACCCGTAAAAGGTGGTTGTGCTTATGTCTTTATACTCAAGCATGGGAAAGGGGTCTCCCCTATCCTCGATGTGGGATACAGGTTGTTCTTCTGATGCCATATCACCCTTTTTGTTGTGTAAAGATGGGCTGATATGGCCTTGCCCCGGGCCCTGGGTGCCCAGGGTGGCATCCCATGTGAGGCCCGCCATGGTGGGTTGTGAACCCGGCCCATGGGGTAGTACCTGGGAGTACCGATGGGGCTCAGAGGCTAGTGCTAAACTTAGTTGAGACTCCCCAGTATGTACAAGTCCCCCAAGTTCCCGTTCAAGATATTTCTTGGGTGGGGACTTATTATTATTATTTAGTCTTAAGGTTTGGCACTAGTGTGCCTATAGGTAGTCCCCCAAGTTTCCTCAGAAGAGAAATCTTGAGCGGGCGACGCTGTAGGTAAGCCACCTCCCTGGGACAAGATGAGGTTGGGTCCCTGGGACTGGATGGGGTGGAGAATTTGAGCCTCTGGTACCCAATGGGGTAGAAATTTTGAGCCTCCGGTACCTAATGGGACAAAGAGAGGGCTTGGCTCTGATACCCTATGGGGTAGAAAATATGAGCCTCCGGTACCCGATGGGGTAGACATTTTGAGCTTCCGTTACCCAATGGGGCAAAGAGAGGACTTGGCTTTGATACCCGATGGGGCAGAAAATATGAGCCTCCGGTACCCAATGGGGTAGAAAATATGAGCCTCCGGTACCCGCTGGGGTAGAAATTTTGAGCCTCCGGTACCCAATGGGGCAAAGAGAGGGCTTGGCTCTGATACCCGATGGGGCAGAAAATATGAGCCTCCGGTATCCGATGGGGTAGAAATTTTGAGCCTCCGGTACCCCATGGGGTAGAAATTTTGAGCCTCCGGTACCCAATGGGGCAAAGAGAGGGCTTGGCTCTGATACCCTATGGGATAGAAAATATGAGCCTTCGGTACCCGATGGGGTAGACATTTTGAGCCTCCGGTACCCAATGGGGCAAAGAGAGGGCTTGGCTCTGATACCCTATGGGGTAGAAAATATGAGCCTCCGGTACCCGATGGGGTAGACATTTTGAGCCTCCGGTACCCAATGGGGTAGAACACTTGAGCCTCCGGTACCCGATGGGGTAGAACATTTGAGCCTCCGGTACCCAATGGGGCAGAGAGAGGGCTTGGCTCCGATACCCGTTGGGGTAGGCGGTGCATGTCGGCCACGTGGGGCAGACTGGGTTGTGCAATAAATGGCCGTTCCTTTGCCTTCCAAGGCTTCGAGAAATGGGGGAATGCGTGGGACACGTGTAGCGATCCTATGGCTGAGGGATTTTCGGTTTCGACGGCCCTGATGCATTGGAGATTGAATTTAAAGAGGGAAACCGACTGTTTTCCCTCACTTTCATGAAAAAAGAATCTCAGAAGACTTGGAAGATTTGCATCGAGGAGAAAGGGAGAGCCAAGGGAGAAGTGTGCGTGCCTGTGGAGTGATAGATCGACCGTCTGCCGAAGAAAAGGTTAGATCTCTCGCTCTGTTTGTACGATTTTATTTATTTATTTGCTAGGTCTACTGTTTCTGTTTCGGCCATGGCAGTTTGTGTTTTTGTTCCTCCTGTTTGCATAAAGATAGAAACGAACAATGCTAGTGTCGTTGTCTTTTTGCTTTAGATTTTTTGGGTTTGTTTCATTTTCTGGGTTTTTCTTTGAAGTGGGGGGTAATTCGTGCTTCGAAGTGGTTTTGGTTTGAATTTCTGGGTTTTGGCTTGAAGTTTCTGGGTTTTGGCTTGAATTTCTGGGTTTTTCTGGGTTGTTCTGGGTTTTGGTTAGGCTAACCCTTGTGCTTCTGGTTCCAGATATAGCAAGATTTGAGGTCCCCGGTACCGTAGTTAGGATGGAATCAGAGGCCAGGGGTGGGGATACGGGATCGTCGTACCAGTCTTATGCCAGGCAAGCTGAGGTAGATATCGACCGGTACTTAGCCCGGGTAGATCAATTAGCAGAGAACACGGGGTCCTCGACTGGGGTGTTCTCGGAGAGTAGCGAGGAGTCCGACGAGGGTGAGAGTGAGGGTGGATCCGCGGAGGCCCCGGTAGTCACAGTGGCCATTCCCGAGGGCATTCTGAAGCCGAGGTACACACTTGCGGATGGGACCGTATGCGACGAACCCGGGAGAAGTATGACGATGAAGGAGATCATCGACATGCGACTAAAGTGGGGGATACCGGACGCGGTGGAGCTTAGGCCTCTTAGAGATGGAGAGATGGCCGCAAATCCTGCCCCGGGGTGGGTGGCGCTGCACGAGAATCAATTCCACCAAGGGTTATCGCAACCGCTGCCCCGGTGCCTACAGTACCTGCTGCGGATGCTGAACCTGTCACCGGGGCAGCTGACCCCGAATGCTGTTCGCCAGATATACAGTATGATGGCTATGTGGGACTTGTGCCAACAAGGGTGGCCATCCGTAAACTAGTTCCGCGCGGTACACCGGGTACTGTACTCAAGGAAGCAGTCTTGTGCGGGTACAGTTACCTTCGCCGCTAGGGATTACGAGTCACTAGTTACCGACATGCCTACCTCGATGAGCAAAAGGTGGAGGAACAAAGTGTTCCTAGCTGGGGGGCGGTGGCAGATTAAAAATAAGAAGTGGCAGCTGACCGGTACCTTCCAAGCTATCGGGGACCAGTCCTATACTCTATCTGAAGTAGAAAGGAAGAGGATAGCCCGGGTATACGCCGTTTGGTCAGAGAAAGAGAGGAGCTCTTACAGATTCATCCGGCACTCTATACTTTATAGGCTAGGGCTAGGGTGGCTCCCCGGTAATGGATTAAAATAATATACATATAGTTTTTGTTTTTTTTTTTTTGTGTCACTCGTCCTTACTTTCGACTAATCTTTGAACTGATTGCAGTGAAAGCGCCGAAGAGGAAACCCCGGAAAGGCAAGGAGGAGGACAGAATGGATGATGCCCAACTGATGGATATGCTGATGGGCCAAGGAGAAGACGCCCAACACATCGACGTCGACCTAGGGTCGAAGGGTACGAGTCGGTCAATTGAAGAAACCCTTCTGGAGATCACCGACGAAGGATATGGTGAACCTGACCCCGACGCGCCCGTGACCCACGTCGCGCAGCCCTCCTTGGCCGATGTTATAACGATAGATGACACCGGGATGGGAAAAGTACCGGCCCGGTGCCTATCTCCTCTCGTTCCACTGGGAGCGATGAGACTCTACTCCCCGATGAGAAGAAGAGATCCTATAGGCACCGGCATCGAACTGATAAGGAGGTGACGTACACTGGCCGGGATGTCCAAGGTACTGGTACGAAGAGGCAGAAGAAAGATCACCCGGGACCAGAGTCGTCACCTTCTCTTGGTCTGTTATCTCCCGCCATTCCGATAATCCCCAAGAAGCCCATCAAGCAGCTACTGAGTGAGTACGGGGTTGCCGATGAAAAGTTCGTGCGGTCCATGCTTGGGGATCTGAAGGATATCGACCTCGACCAGGTTCGGGCCAAGGATAATACTCCCCAGGAGAATCGCCGTCTTGCCCGGGAATCAATGATGCGGGTACATCTTGTTTCATTTTCACTATTTTTTATTTGTTGTATACGTTTTAATCGGTGTATCTGCAGGCACTCTTCAATGTGTACGCCATTGATGCCAGCGAGGAGGATACTCATCTGAAGGAGGAGGTTAGCAATCTCTCCGGGCAGGTGAAGTATCTTCATGGCAAGAAGGCCAAGCTGGAGAAGGAGCGGGACGCATTGAGGGCGGAGCTGGCCGCCGCTAAGCAGCTGATCGCGGGGCTTGAGGGCGAAGTTGCTGAGGCCCGGGAAGAGGTAAAAAACGCCCGGGATTCCTAGAAAAAGGCTGCAGAGTCTGCCGTCTCATAGAAGGAGAAGGCAGACCACCTGGAGGATTGCCTTCCCGCGGAGAGGCACGAGGCCGTGGAGGAGTACAAGTCCTCGGATGAGCTCATCTCTATGCTGGCTGCTGCCCAAGATAAGGCTGTCATCATGAAGTTCAAGGAGTGGGTGGCGGCCGGATATTTAGATGAAGCTAAATTCAGGCGGGGTCTTCTGGAGAAAAAGAAGAAGGATCGGGAGGCGGCGGCCAAGTCTGGTGCCGGTGGGTCTCAAAGTACCGGTGGCGATCGGTTGTAAATTTTTTTTTTTTTTTTTTTAGAAATTACCGTTTTGAACTATTGTCTAATTTTGTCTGGTAGTCCAGGCTTTCTGTGAATGGGAACATCCTTAATTTGAATGGGAATTAGAAAGGGATTAAAATTTCTAGGATTTTCGTACCATCAGCATTTGTTTGCATCATTTATTACCGGAATAGAGTAATTGACAATAGCTATGTCCGGGAATGTCCGGGGTAGGTAAAAAAAATGCTAGAAATGGTCTGAATAATTCATTTTTCCATTCAAATACCACACGGTGGTTAAATACAGAATGAGTACCCGATGGGTAGCTTGCCATAGCTGTATGTTCAAAAAGCAAAAGCTAGGACAAGATGCTCCCGGAGCTACTTGTAATAGTACCGCAGGCGCTGGGTATTCCATGGATGCCTGGAGACGACCCCGTTCATATCCCGGATGAAAAAGGTTGCGGGGCCTACCTCTTCAATGATCTCATAAGGGCCTGTCCAGGATGGATCCAGTCCCCGGGGCTCTAGGTAGACTTGCTTCATGACCCAGTCCCCCAACTTTAATGTCCGGGACTGCACTTTGGCATCGTAGTAACGAGCTATCCTCCGCTTGTTTGCCAAGTTATGCATGTGTGCCACATCTCTTCGTTCCTCCAGTAGATCAGCATCGAGGTGTAGGCCTTCTGAGTTGGTACCCGCATCAAAGTATTCGATCCGGGGACTCTGGATTTGTGTTTCAATAAGGAGTACTGCTTCTGATCCAAAAGCCATGCAGAAAGGGGTCTCTCCGGTGGTCTCCGTTGTCGTGGTTCTGATAGCCCACAACACCTCCGGGAGTTTAGCAGCCCAAAGACCCTTAGCTTTATCAAGTTTCTTTTTCAGTATTTTCTTGATTATCTTGTTGACAGCTTCGACCTGACCGTTGGTCTGGGGGTGAGCCGGGGAAGCATAGAGGATCTTAGTGCCCAGATTCTATGTGTAAGCCCTCAACTCATCATTGTCAAACTGGGTACCATTGTCCGTGACTATGGTATCCGGGACTCCAAACCTGCAATAGATATTCTTCCATAGGAAGCTCTTGACCTTTTCCGTGGTGATGGCAACGAGAGGTTCTGCCTCTACCCACTTTGTTTGGTAGTCCACGGCAACAATGGCGTATTTGAACTATCCCACTGCTGTGGGAAGTTTACCAATCAAGTCCAAACCCCACTGGCAGAACGGCCATGGTGCAAGGAGGATGGAAAGGGCGATGGGCGGTGCCCGTGGGATAATTGCGTACATTTGGCATTTGTGGCAAGAACCTGATATAGTTTGAGCCAGGGCCGACATGGTTGGCCAGAAATATCCTGCCCTTAGGGTCTTGTGTGCAAGAGATCGGGCTCCGGCATGGTTACCACATACACCAGCGTGAATGTCCTTCATTATTTTGTGACCTTCCTCCGGTGTCACACAATTCAGGTTGGGAAACCAATGCCCTCTTCTATACAGTTTGCCATTCATGATCGTGTATCGAGCTGACCTTAGCTGTAGTCTTCTGGCCTCGACCTTATCATCCGGTGCTAGGCCGTCAACCATGTATTTCAAAATTGGGTCCATCCATGAAGCTGTGTGATCCACAGAAAATATTTCTGACACCATTTTGGAAGTGCTAGGTCCCTCTAGTATTTCGACTTTAGTGGCCCCATAGGTAGGGTTTGGAGAAGTTGATGCGAGCTTAGCAAGGGCGTCTGCCTTGTCGTTTTCTGCCCTCGGTATTTGGGTAAAAATGTAGGAGGTGAACCTCTGAACTAAAGCCCGGGCCAAGGCCTCGAAGTTACCGCTGACCTGGTTTACGACCAACTGAGAATCACTGAAGATATGAAGGTGTTGGACCCCTAGTTCCCGGGCGATCTGCAGGCCGGCTATGAGTGCCTCGTATTCTGCGGTATTGTTGGATGCTTTGAAGGCAAATTTGAGGGCGTACCCGTAGACTTGATCGTCCGGGCTAATTAGCAGGATGCCGGCTCCGCTAGTTTTCTTGTTAGATGCTATGTCAACGTATAATCGCCAAGTGCTTGGCGGAGGTGGATCTGTGGCTAGTGGTTCAGGTGGTTCCTTGTTTGGGTCATGGGAAGGGATTGATTCGGAAATAAAATAGGCCGCTCCCTGGCCTTTGATGGTTGTCCGGGGCTGGTACTTGATATCGAACTCCCCAAGCTCGATGGCCCATTTAATTAACCTGCCCGATGTCTCTGGTTTCTGCAAAACCTGCCTCAATGGGTGATTAGTGAAAACGGTGATAGAATGTGCTTGAAAGTAATGTCTGAGCTTCCGGGCTGATACCAGGAGAGCCAGTGCTACTTTTTCAATGTCCGGGTACTTGGATTCTGCACCAGTGTAACCTTTCCCAGCGTAGTACACTGGGTACTCGCAATCGGAGTCCTTCCTAATCAGGACTGAGCTCACAGCAGTTGCCGATGCTGCCAGATATACGTAGAGTATTTCTCCGGGAACAGGTTTGTAGAGTAGAGGTACCTCTGACAAGTAGGACTTCAAGCCAAGGAAAGCAGCCTCGTGCTCCGCCGTCCAGGCTATCACCTCGACGTGCTGGGTTTTTAGCAATTTGAAGAAAGGAGTACACTTGTCCTTCAGCCTGGAGATGAATCTTAGCAGGGCGGCCACCTTGCCTATAAGAGATTGGACCTCGTTCCGGTAGGTTGGGGATACCATGTCTAATATAGCTTGCACTTTCTCTGGATTGGCCTCAATTCCCCTGTGGCTAATGATGTATCCAAGAAACTTTCCTACCTCGACCCCGAAGATACATTTCTGTGGGTTAAGCCGCATCCCATTGCGCAATATGATGGTGAAGACGATTGACAAGTTGGCTACATGATCCTCCGGAGTTAAACTTTTTACCAGCATGTCGTCCACGTATACCTCCATGATAATACCGATAACTTCCTCAAACATGGAGTTGACAAGTCGCTGATAAGTGGCACCTGCATTCTTTAACCCAAAAGGCATGACCTGGTAGCAATAGAGACCTTTGTCTGTGGTAAAGGCGGTGTACTCCTCGTCTGCCGGGTTCATTCGAATCTAGTTGTACCCGCTGAACGCATCCATGAAGCTGAGTAACCGGTACCCAGCAGTGGAGTCGATTAATTGATCAATTCGCGGGAGCGGGAAGCTATCCTTAGGGCATGCTCGATTGAGGTTTGTGTAGTCCACACACATGCGCTATGATCCCGGAGATTTCTTTGGTACCATTACCACGTTGGCTAACCACCGGGGGTATGTTACTTCCGTGACAAAGTTGATGGCGATCAACTTCTTTACCTCAACCTGGATAGCTCGGTACTTATCGTGTGTGAAGGCCCTTCGCTTCTGTCTTACCGGTGTTGAGTAAGGAACAATACTAAGATTGTACGTGGCTATCTCTGGAGGTATACCGGGCATGTCCTCATAGGACCAGGCAAATGCAGATGCGTTAGAGCGGAGAAACGAGATCAATCCCTCACTGACAATCGGAGACAGCCTTGTACCAATCCTAACAGTCCTGTCCGGGAACTGCTCTGATAGCACCACCTCTTCGATGTCTTCTACGGCACCGGCCGTTCTTCGTCCTAGTCGGTATCGGCCCTGGGATCCTCGTACCTGTCCATCAGAGGGTTAGTAGCCACGTACAACATTTCAGACTTTCCCTTACGTGCGAGATACAGTTAGAGAATAGCATTTCCTTGCAGCGGCCTGATCACCCCGGATCGTAGCTGTGCCGACCGGGGTCGGCACTTTCATCATCAACATGTGACCTGCTATGAAGGTTTTCAGACTCCAAAGTGCCGGACGGCCCAGGATAGCATTATAGGACGAGACGCAGTCCACTATGATGAACTCTGTTTTGATGGTTGAACAATTCGGACTTTCACCTATCGTGATCGATAGGTAATCTGATCCGAGTGGTTGGACGATATCTCCTGAAAAACTAATGAGGGGCTCATTATCCTGTGACACCTTGACTCTTCCTCTGTTCAATGCTTTGTATGCATCGCGAAATAATACGCTAACTGAGGCCCCGGTGTCTACGAGCACCGTTGACATTATATAGTGGTCCAATTGGAGTGTGATTAGGAAGGGATCGTCATGGGGCATTGTCAGGTCGGCTTCCTCCTCCTGTAGGAATGTCACCGACGTCCACTTGGTGCCACTGCTTTGCTGCGGGGCTTTGTGGAAGTTGAAAACTTCTGGATGGCCGAAACTAGAATTTCGTTTCTTCCTCTAGGGGGGCAACTCTTTCGGGCCCCCATCGTGGATTGTGAATATCTACAGCTCCTATCTCCTTAGTAGGTAGGTATCGTTGGAGCTTGCCTCTCTGGATGAGGGACTCGATTGTATTTTTTAAAGCAACACACAGATTGGTATTGTGTCCGGCATCCTCATGATAAGTGCAGAATTTTCCGGTATCCTGCTGGGTAAGTTTGCTCTTCGGGAATTTCCTTGGGGGTGGTCCCGGTATCTCATCCATGTTTTCGTTCCAGATGGTCTCGTATGAAGCGTTCAGGATTGTGAACACCTCATACCGGGGTGGTGGTGGTGTCCTTGGGCCCTGCTGTGCCCTCGGCTCCTGGTTAGGGTTGGTGGTCCCGTAACTGTCCAACCTGGACGAGGATTCTTTGCTTCTTTTGTTCGAGGTATGGGGTGACCTGTCATGGCCGTGGACCCACTCTCTCTTTTGTGGCTCATCCCTAATCGTCGAGGCCAGTGTGGAAAATCTTAGCTCTGGTCTGGGGGTATCCCCGTATGTTTCGAATTCGGCCTGAGTGTGTCTGATGGCAGTGGCCATCAGCTCATCGTAGCTAGCTGGAGGATTATGGTTGATCCCGTAGAGAAATTCTCCGCGCCTTAGGCCCCTCTTGAAAGCCAGCTCAGCAAGTTCCTTATTAAGGTCCCGGCACTTAGCGGTAGTCGCATGCCATCGATTTACAAAAGACTTCAAAGTTTCATCTTCTCCCTACTGGACCTTTAACAAGCCCTTTGGTGTGTATCCCATCAGTGCGTAAGATGAATCGAGCAACAAATTTGTCAGCCAACTCCTTAAAATTCCCTACAGAACCGACCGGCAGTTCGTAGAACCAACTTAAAGCCTCCCCTGACAGGGTTTCCTGGAACATATTACAACACACTTTGTCCGTATATCCCTTGGCGTTCGTTTGCGATCGGAAAGCCTGTAGATGCTGGTAGGGGTCTCCAACTCCCGTATAGTCAATCTTCAGTGGTTTCGATGTATTCGCTCGAATGGCTCCTCTAACCTGTTGGGTGAAAGGCCCCGGGCGGTCCTCCTAACTGTTCATAGCTCTCCAGGTGTCTCTATTTTCTGTGGCCTGTACCCTTGCCTGCAGGGCATGTAAGGAGTTGCTCATTTGTACGAGTAATGCCGTGTTTGCGTCGGTTACCGGTGGGATATTGTGAACTGGCTATGGTAGCGGTGGTGGGGTAGATGCCTCAAGCTTTCCGGGAACAAGTCTACTGGTACCTGGATTAACAGTTGACTGCCCTCCGTAGGAGGTGTTGGGGCGGTGCTGGTGTCTCCTGTTATCGGGGCAGCGTTCACGCCTGCTAGCTGGGATGCTCTAGCCAGGGCCTGAGTGAGTGCCTCGTTGTGCTGGTGCCTCCTGTCCAGTGCTCGGGCCAGCGCCGTGTTTTCATCTTCCAAATCCTGCATTCTCTGTTGTGTGAGGCGGTTTGTTTCCCTATCGGTACTCTGTTGTTCCCGATCGATCCTAGATTGTTCCTTGAAGGCTGCGATCTCAGCTCGCATAGACTCAAATTCCGATACCGGAGTCACCTGATCCGGGACTATCGGGTCCAAGGATCCGAGACCATGGATTCCTCCATGAACAGTTGGCACCGCTGACGAAGTTCCCGGAGAGAATACCGGTGCCCGGGCGACACTTCTCCCCTCTCCTGTCACTTCTGGCTCATTCATGTCCGGTACCCTCCTTCTAGCGCAAATGTTTCTGGTGGCTTTCTCCGGTACCCTCAGCAGCTTTGCTTTTTAGCCACTTATTCTCAGAAATAAGCAAAAGCCAGCTTTTCTGAAAAGCCCAGCCCTACCAAACATAGCCTTAACTCAATGGTAAGTGACGAAGCCTTTGTGTTGGCTTCCCACAGACGGCGCCAATGTTAAAGTTAGTGATCCGTGGGATCTCTAGTTAGCTTTAGAGAGAGAGAGAGAGAGAGAGTGTGTGTGTGTGTGTGTGTGTGACACGAGATGTATAATGGTTCGTCTCCCGCTGTTTCTGGTGGCTTTCTCCGAGTACCTCACACAGAATGATATACCGTCTGGGGCACGGATCCAACTCCTAAATCCTGTATCAAGGACACAACGTTAGAGGGATAAACCGTACCTGAAGGTTTATGCCTCTCCGATGCCTGAGTGAGAAACTAATAGAAGTGCATAGAGTAAATTGTGGATAAAGGAGTTATTACCCGTAAAAGGTGGTTGTGCTAATGTCTTTATACTCAAGCATGGGAAAGGGGTCTCCCCTATCCTCGATGTGGGATACAGGTTGTTCTTCTGATGTCATGTCACCCTTTTTGTTGTGTAAAGATGGGCTGATATGGCCTTGCCCCGGGCCCTGGGTGCCTAGGGTGGCATCCCATGTGAGGCCCTCCATGGTGGGTTGTGAACCCGGCCCATGGCGTAGTACCTGGGAGTACCGATGGGGCTCAGAGGCTAGTGCTAAACTTAGTTGAGACTCCCCAGTATGTACACCCGCCTTAGCGGGAAACTACGTCCACTTGAATGTTACACTAGTGTGTTGAGTCGTGCGGCCCAAGGGGATTACAAAAGATGTAATGCTCTCACACACACACAAATTATATATATACAGGCTTGCTCTGCTAAGGAGGTCCGTTCCTTAGCTAAGGAATGGATTTTCATATTTTGACCACTTTTTTATCATATATTCATATCTTAACCGTTCAGTTTTTAGATCCTAATATATAGATCACTTATGCAAATTTTCAGACAAATTGATGATCATTAAGATATCGAATTTGATTAAATCAATGAACGAACTGAATCTGTCCAACCTGAACCATTCGTGTTTATAATTGTAAATTGCAGTTTTGGATGCCTTAATGATCATCAATTTGGTTGAAAATTTACAGAAATGATCTATTAGGACCTAAAAACTAACGGTTAAGATGTGAATATGTGATTGAAAAGTGGTTAAAATATGAAAATCTGTTCCTTAGCTAAGAAACGGACCTCCTTAGCAGAGAATGACTGTATGTGTGTGTGTGTGTGTGTGTGTGTGTGTGTGTGTGTGTATAAGTTAATGCTCAACATTCAGAGAGGAAATGTGATCTTGTTAACATGGACAAGGTCTGGAGCCTCGCTTGATTTAGTGAGATAAGTGAGGCCGCAACCTATCAGAGGAAATACACCAGCGTCAAGAGGGAAACCGCAGTTGGCGATCTTTGCTCCTCCGATGCCTAAGTCAATCAATGTATTATGTTAACGGAGTAGAGGTAGATAGATAATAAATACGTAATCAATGAAGATAAAGGAAGAGACCTTGTATAAGCGATGTAAGGATTGACCTCCCCTTTGTTTCTGTGTGGGAATGATGAGCACTGAAGTGAAGCTTTCAGACCTCCCTAGAAAGTGAACTTAGCATGGCACATAGCAGCTCGTCAAGGTGTGTTTCGGCCTAAGGCTTGGCTTAGGCAAAAGCTTGGCCTATGGTGTTCCTGTAGATCACACTTGCTTGGCTTTTCTCCCGGTAGGAGGCAACTCTGATTATGTCCATCAATACACTGTATGTACAAGTCCCCAGTCAAAGAGGGTTTTCTTGGTTGGGAATTTATTAACGCTGAGGTGTGTCCTCAAACTATTCATTGAGCATAATCAGTGCAATTGCGTCGTCAACCATGGACTTTGTCTAAGCAGACGCTTTTGTCCTTTCGAGTGGGCCTGCACTAAGCCCTCTAGGGAGTCCCCTAATTCCTGGCTAAGAAAAACCTATGTATGGCCAGATAATTGTTTGGTGAGGGGATCTGTGTTAGAGCATCGAGTGTTAGGTAGCGAACTTAATCTTTATGACTCAAGTGTCAGGGTTAACTGCCTGATCAATAGCTACTGTGGGTTAAGTTAACCTGTCCCTTACTCTTTCCTGTAGGAGAACCTTGACTGCAATGTCTTGTGGAGATTATTGTCCTTAGGGAGTTATGCCTTGCTGTTGGCGGATGGTCGTGAACTATGGAAGCTATTTGTTTGTGGGGATAGTCCAAATTGGGCACTTCGTCGATTAGTGCGTTAAAAGGAGGCCTTCATTTGCAGAGGCAAGAGAAGTCAAGTATGCTAACAGAGGCTTTCATTTGTTAAGACAAGTGAAGTTGAATGTGTTAACAAGGAGTGCGTTAATGGGAACTTTCATTTGTGAAGGGAAGAGAAGTTGAATGCGTTAACGAGGAATGTGTTAATCAAGACTTTCATTTGTGGAGGAAACGAAGTTGAACGTGTTAACGAGGAGTGAGTTAACTGGATTTTTGAATTTCAAAAAGGAAAATGATTTGTGGCCTCAATCTTAGGTGTCATGCCATGTCATCTACACAAATCATCTATTTGTCAAATCATGTCATGTCATTATTGAGAAAAAGACCATCTTGTCCTTCAAAAATCTAATGACTCTAAATTATTTTGGCTTTCTTCAAAAAAAAAAAAAATTGGCTTTCTTTCATTTTTTTTCATTACACTCATGCTTAAATTTAAACAACAATTTTTTTTTCTTCAATCAAGAGTAGAAAAAATTTCATGTAACTCAGTTATTTGCACGTACATTCGATTAATAGATTTGTATAACACATGTATATGAATTCAACCTTTGTTAGGTTCCTGCAAATTTTGAAAATATAAGGTGAAAAATACATATTCATATGATTGTATTTATTCTTTTGTTCATTGTTTTCTCTTTATGTAGCTAGGGTTTAAACGTTAAATATGAATTTATTATTTTTTGTTTGTCTTTCCCTTATATTTAGATTGCAAATATTAATTAATGGCTGCTAACGTGTAATTTTTTCGTACCTCTTAATTTAGACATAAGTATTTCTCAAATTCAATTAACTAATGCTATATTTTTGTGGATGAAATTAATCAATATTTGGAAAGAAAAGTTAACGTCTATTTCTTGACACATAATTCAATATATTAATGCCATTTGGGAAGAAAAATTAAAGGAAATAATTTAATTAAATGAAGAAAAATATTTATCAAAGAATTTGTAGACATATCTCTTAAATTAATAGCTGATATTTTTTTTTGTCACCTAATTAAATTCATTAATGTAATTGATTCATCCCCTAATTAACATCTAAAAGGAAATGTAAAAGGGTAAAGTTGGTGTTGAAATAGTATGATGTGGCAAGTTATATTATATGGAATTGAAAATAAATTTTTATTTACTTATATGGCATGACACCTAGGATTTGAGGCCATAAATCTTAGGCCTCATTGAGGCCCTATATCATTGCCCTTTGAAAAATTACTAAGAGGGTCTTGTCTTCTGACATCATGATGACATGTCGATATCGCCTAGTGGCTTGACGTGTGTTGGTGTGTCTCTTCAGTAAGCCTGTTGTTGCGTCATTTATGACGAATCATTATTATATGGGTTGCCTCGGTTAATTTGAGTAATAATATTGGGGTAGTGGGACACGTATTAGAAACCCTGAAAGTCTTAGAAATAATGTGCTAACACCATCCCACCCAACTAAGAAATCAACCTATTCTCAAAAAAAAAAAAAAAAAAAACTAAGAAATCAACCGCACAAAGACAATTTCTAAGAATCGCCATACATCATAGGATAATGGAATCATCTCATGAAACTTCTCCTCCACCAAATCTAGGGCTGGAATTTTTAAACCAAAAAATAGGAAAACCGAACAGAATCGGCCGATTCTATGCGGTTCGGTGCAGTTCTTATATTGAAGATCCGGTTTTTGTTCTAAACCGAACTGAATGAAGAGAAATCGGTTCGGTTTTTGGTTCTCAACTATGAAAAAGCAAAAAGACCAGAGGAACACGTGCTGCCTCAATTACACTTAAACCTAAACAATTTAAAGGCTGTCAGAGAGAGTGGGTGAGCAATCTTTCTTTTTTGTTTTTTAAGAGAAGAGTGGGAGACAAAATAAAAAATGTGGGAGATAGTGAAAGTGGGAGACAAAAGAAAGATTCCTTTTTTTTCTTTTTAATCATAACTCCCCTACCTCTTCTCTCTTAGCCGAAAGCATGTTCTTCTGATCTTCTCTTCTTCTCCTCCTCTTTCACTTCTTCTTCAATTCTTCGTAGCAACTATTCCAATCTTATTCCAGTCTCATTTCATTGAAGATTGAGATGCCCAGTTCATTTGAAAGCTAGAAACTGATAAACCCCCAGTTCATCTTCTGATCTTCATCCCCAATCAGTGATTCCCAATTTGAACTTGAGAAAGAAATGGCTTCGAATCCTTCAAGTGATGAATTGATGTTCTTTGATGGAGAAACTGAGAAAATTACAGAACATAATGTGGCCGGGAGGTTGAGAAACCAGATAATTTTACTGCTGTTTTGTTGTGTGTACAGGAACCGGTTCCAAGCCGTAACCGAACCAAACTAAACGATTCCTGTTCCAAGTCGGTTCCGACATAAAAACGTAACACCGAACCGGAAAAACATCATCGGTTCCGGCAAAAAAATCCAAAAAAAGAACCGATCCCAGCCCTAACCAAATCAATAGACAAAATTGTTCGGCAATTCCCTGTATTTGGCCCAACCCTTGCCAATCAGTGCAAAGTTCCATTCAAAAAGAACCCCTAACCTGAGATGTTAAGAGTATTGGTAACGAGGAGCACCTTCCATGAACTTGTTTTTAGAGGAAAACCCTAAATGGTGAATTCTTCACACTTTATGGTTCCCACTATTACCTTGTAATCATCAACAGTAGAATCATAGCCAAACCCACATGTGCAGGCCGATTATTAAAAACAGGTTTATAAAAGAAAAAAAGAAAGAAAAAAAAAAGGCAATTTAGTTCTTGGTTAACCTTGGAGTATCTAGTACATGGATTCTATAAGATAAAGTCGACTTGTTCAACTAAAATAGATACTAATGCATTGCAACAACCAACAACTCTTTTAAAACTATCAGAATAGTATGGGAACATTGAATAAAGGAGCCTATGACCTTTCAAATCTTTCAATGCTTCATGATCTAGAGATTGCGGATGGTCCATTGAATAAAGGAGCCTAGAATTGTTGTCAATGATGCCCATTTTTGCGTAGCTCAAGTGCTTCTTAGTGAAGTAGGGATCGGGCATCAGAGTGTTCCACAACTTGGATATGCATCAGAATCGCAATTTCACCAAAAGGTACCAGTTTTGCCTCGCCTTATCGAAAGGTTTTGACTGGTATCCTCACGAGAATCTCTGAAATGATTTCGCAATCGAAAAACTTAGTCTGAGCTACGACACCATCCTCCGCCATGTTAAATGTTGTTATACTTCACATAAACCATAAATCCCAATTTCACCGAAAGGTTTTGCCAATTCTAATTTAGGTGTTTCTATTTAAATCCAGTGAATTTCTTAATATATGTAGCCGTTAGTAAATGGATAATGTCCATTTATCTAAATTTGAGCTATAGTAGTCCCACTTCCCCAAACATATTAGAAGATTGCCTACTTATCCAATAAGTTACATATCTTTTGCCCTAATACCCAATAAGTTTTTTTTTAATTGTTTTTTGTTTATTTTTGGGATAATTTTTCCTTCTGTCTTTGTCACTTAGAGATAGATAACTCATTGGTGACTTCCCCGAACTCTAGTCATCGGTCGCCGGATTTTTCCGAAAACCTCGCCAGAGCTCCCTAAAGAAGTCGTCGGAGATCTTATAGGTCACCGCCTCACCTAAGAGGTCGCCGGAAATTTTTATTCATAAATATTTATTGATTTTTATTGGGGGGTAATAAAAGTCTCCAGTAACCTATAATATTTCCGATGACCTCTTTAAGAACATCCGACAACCTTCGATGATCGGTGATTGGAGTCCAACTTCCGATTTTATTGCCTCCAAATAATACCGAATGAACTTTTATTGGGGGGTTAATAAAAGTCTCCGGCTATCCTCTCTGATGACCAATAAGAACTCTAAAGACCTATTTGGGGACCTCCAGCAACCTTTGACCTTATTCCGATGGCCGGTGACCAAAGTCCCGCGACCTCTAGTAAGGTCTCCAGCGATGTCTCCAGTGACTTTCTAATTATTCAGAGGCCAAACTTGTCTTTTTACCTCTAGTGGTTGCACAAATCTTTTAGTGGAGTAAGTGAGAATTTGATGGGCCAAATTTGGGCATTTTATCAAGAGCCTAGTTAAGAATTTATCCATTATTTTCCAATTCTGCGCTTGTTACAATATACCCATCATATACAACCCCAGAAGTATAGCTAATTGTTTGTCAAGAATCTGAGTTGAGATGTTGGTGCATACTCTAACAAACTGTCATTATGTTGTTACTGTTTGTCGACGATGTACTTAACTAGGCATTTGCCTAAGCATAATTAGCTATAATGAGTCACGTTCACACTATCACCAAAGGCACCAAGAACCATCAAGGGTGTGACCTACAGAAACACCGCCAAACAGGCTCTCACCTGAGCCACAGCTCAACCTGTGATCACCACAGACGCGCCTCAACCTGCCACGCCAAGATCACCTCACAAAAGCATAAGAAGCTAGGAACTGAAGCACATTAGTCCCACATTGAAAACAAGGAAGAGATTAGGTCCTCCCTCACATATAAAAGGTCCACCCATCTCTCCTCATTCACTACGTATTTATTACTTACCTAACGTTATTCTATCAACAGGAATATATTGACTGACTTAGGTATTGGAGTAGAGAAGACCGCTAACCGAGGTCTCCTTCTGACGCCCTTTATATTTTATTTAATAGGTGACTCTAGTGCTACAACTCCTGCAGTAGCAGTCCGAGCTTGGACCAACGTAAACAAGGTTTAGCTACCGCTGAATTATGGACATTAGCATTGATGCCGTCTGTGGAAATCCTTGAGCAAAAGGTAATCCCACCTTTCTGACCAATCAGTCAACCCCCAACCCACCAATCCCACGATTACAGTTAACCATACACTCTTCAATACTGCAGCCAATGCCGGCGTCGAACTTCAGGATACCCCATTCGTCCTGCGCACTCAATTAGCGGTAGAAATCACAAGACCCGCCCCTAATTTCACCCTGAAATCCAAGGTGACCCTGTGGGGCCCACCTTAGAAATAACTCTACCAAATTTTCGGCGGAGTTACCCCTAAAATAGACTACCAAAAACATGTGAAAACAAATTCACACTTCTAATAACTCATCCTTATTCTTCTGGAGCCGCCCTGCTCCCCAAATCACAACAACTCTACTTTCACAAAACACCAAACTCAACTTAACAATACTAATCCCAAAGGTTATCAGAGCAATATTAATACACAAGGATATAAAAAGAAGAGTAAAGGATCAAGGGATCCTACAATGTGGAAGTAGTGACAATTGTGCCTCAAATGCCATGTACGCCCGACCTCCACTAATTAACCTGCAAACTGGACATTTGAAACCGAAGGGCCCAGGGGAAAGTAATTTAAAACACATTAGAGTGAGTGGACAAAAATAAATAAATAAGATAATTCGAATGAAAGTAAAGCTGTAATACTTTCCCACATGTTCATCTTTTAAAAACCTTGATGCATGCAACGTGGATAATACATGTTTCTCGCAACACGAAAATTCGTGAAAACATTCCAGCTCAGCTGGTCAAAAGAAATCAAGCTAGCCCCGCTAGCTTAATGTATCAATCAAATATGGGGAAGAAGTTCTCACCATACAAATAAGGGAGCCTCCCCGGCTCGGGTCGGAGTGTCCCACACTCTGGAGCATCTCATGCTCTGCTCTACTCACCCACGAACACATAGTAAGCAGGGAGGAGTACTAACACTACAAAAAAGAATTCAATTGGCCACGGCGCAAGGCCGTCGCCAAAAGCCAAATTGCCATCGCAAAAGACCAATGGTGACGGCTAGGCGACGGCAAAATTGCCGATGTCGTTGGTGGAGTCGCCATTGCTATTTGCTACGGCAATTACGCCGTCTCATGAATTTTGGCGACGGTATTTACGTCATCGCATGATTTTTGGCTACGGCATAATGACGACGCCATCAGCAATTTTGCCGTCGCCAAAGGTCATTGGCGACATCAACATTGCCGTCGCAAAAGTGCATATTTTTTATTAAAAAAAAAACTGGCATGCAATTTTGCATACCAGCTTTCTTTTTTTTAGCAAAAGAAGCCGTATAAATCATAAATTTCATATATTTTTTCACATTATTTCTATACATTTCATACAACTTCACCAATCTTGAAAAATACAAAAACATTCAAAAATTGAAATACATAATACTGACGGCCAGTAGGCTAAGCATCATGACCTATACTCATTGTTTTGACAAATCCCCTTGATTAATGCATCTTGTCCCAGAACATATCCCTTGGCAACCATTGTTTTGACAACTTCTGCAACAACAGTTACTGCCAGAGCTAGAAATGAGCTGACTTGTGTGAATAGCCTGCAATTTTATGTAAATTATGTTAAGCTATAGAACATTGTACCACTAGGCAATAATCAGAATTCAAGCTAGATGATTACGGCAAAAATCTTTGATCCAGGCATGTCCTTGTAATGTAAAAACGAAAACTACAAAGAAGTTAAATAGTTAAAAACTCATGTTTGTGTACACTTTGACCAATCTTACTTTGTAGAACCAAGCAAATGGGCTGGAGATTCATCCATAATCTCCACAACAATCATCCATAATCTCCACAGCAATCATCCACTTCAACCGCTCTTCCTGTCATGCAGACATTACAAATGAGAAACACGTATAATGGCCCATCATATTTCCCAAGGCTTCTTAAATATACACTTCAATTTAAATATTCAGTATGATCACTAAGCTATGTATTAAGTTTTCTTTACAACAGGCAGATGCAGCACCTATTTTCCAATTGTGTAGTTCTGTGATCAATGCATTTAACTATGAGTGGAGTGTTGCTGCTGTCCTCATTGTTTTTAACTTCTTTGTAGGGAATCCTTCAAACCTTGATAAGACCTGCACTTTGGAAAATGGCATATATGTAATGATAATGAAAATAAAGATTAACAAACATAATTAACAGAAGTGGAAGTTGATTTATACTAACCTGTGTCTCATCAGTCAAGTGTTCAAGAATGGATTCTAATTTCTTGTGGAACTCTAGCAGCTCATTCATGTCTTTTGTTTGGAAAAAACTCAGGGTAGTTCTCATATCTGTTAAAGCCTTTGAATATTTCAGAACATCTTCTTCAATTTGTTGAAAGTATGCTGATCTGAGACACAGAAATTGAATGGTTTTACAAATTTTCTATCTACTCAGATTACTATAATTTTCAATGGAAGAGTCTATGGAAAACATAAATACCTTTTTGTCATATCTGCTACAGCATCAGCCATGCCTTTTCGACCTGCTGTGCTGCTCCTAGCTCCACCCACAGCAGCACAAAAATGAGGTTCTTTATTTTTTGGGTGAGAACTGAAAAGGCAAAAAAAAAAAACAACGATGAAATTCACACATCATAAAGCTAGCTATGGATAGGTGTTCAATAATCAAAAATCAAGATATGAAAGTGCTTTTGGGCAAAAAAATCTAATGAACCATAAAACTTACCCATTCCATATACATTAATATCAAGGCCAATCTTGAGAAGATCAACAACATTATTCTTCATATAGTTCAGCACAGTGTTCCTCTTCTTCTTAATCGCCCCTAGCCTCACCTTATGCTCTTTATATCAGATTTGCTGCATCAAAAAGACCAAAAATCAGAACCCAAAACAAAACTTAAAAGAATCAGGAAACCATGCTCTACATAGACTTGGACAGAAACACGAATTGGCTTTAAATTTATCATTAAAAGCCAGTCACAATATATGCTGTGATGAATGACAAAAAGAAAGGGAAGGTTATAGTGGTGTCAATAACATCTATAGCTCGAAAAGGAAAACATAGTTTCTGGCATTTTAGAGGTGTTATTAACTTGGTACAATATAAATGAAGCCAGAGTTTTTCAGCCAACAATAGACAGCCTTCATTTTTTTTTCCTTTCACGTAATGTATGCTATCGTATGCTTAACATTATCAAAAACGTGAGAAAATTACCGAGTTGGTTAGTTCTGAGACAAAAAAGATTCAGTGTTTTTTGAGTATAGCTGCAATGCACACAGTAAATTTAATTGAAGATTACACATCAAACATTAATCTTTATCAACCAGATAAAAATCCAACAAACTAATGCTTCTCCTCTGTTACTTCATTCAGTAAATACTAAATATTTGTTGAAGTAAGAGGTTCTATCCCAAAGAAATCTGTCCAGTTTCTCAATTGGCTATGAATAACAATTCTGAAATTGAAGAGAAATAATGAGAAAAAGAAACCCAAGAGAAAATTACAATGATTGAAGTCTGAAGAAAAAGAAGCTATTTTCACATTTGTGAAGAAAGAGAAATATTCCACACTTCTTTCTTGTTTTTGTTTGTGCAAGGTGAGAGAGAAGAGGAAAAGAAACGTAAGGGGGACTCAAGAAGGTTTTTGTTAGTGGATAGCACTGATCGGTTTTTGGTTTTCATTCGTGATTGTTTTTTCCTTTAATATAGTGATGATTGTTTATTATTTTGCCCATGACGTATGAATTTTTCTGTTAAAACATTTTAATAATTCAGGGGTAATATTCGGGTTTTTGAAAATTTAACCTTAAGGGTTTTTTGCTTAACACACGCTCACGCGTGTGTCAATTGGCCGTTTTAATTTTTTTATACTTTATTTGTATCTACAATATTTATTTGAGTTTTTATTTGTTTTAGTAATTTCTATTTAAAAATTGTTTATTTTTTATGAAATTATGAATAACTTTTTGTTTAATAAGTAATCTTTCTATTTAAACTGCCAACTCCAAAAAAAAAAAAAACTGCCATTACAGTTAACAAAACGTTTAAGAAATTTTTTTTTTTTGTAATTTCTTTCAATTCAGTTTGCTATTATATTTACTATTTTATCCTTCATATGTTAAATTATAAATTTTTAGACTATATTCAAAGAAGGGTAAATTGTGTGTTTATGAAAATGTAACCATAAGCCTTATTGGCTTAATTAATACTGATATACAGCCCCCTTCCAATGAGGGATATTCCTATTTTTTGCCAACTTGAGGGATAGTCTCGCAGCCCTTGGATCTGCTTTAATGAGGTTCGACGGCTGAGATTAAATTAAGATTTTGACCCCTTTCTAAGACCGGTAACCCGAAAACTGAATCGGGTCAGTCAGTTTCTCTATCTCCTCATTCTTTTTGGCGAATGGCAGCGCTCGAACAAGTGTTCTGCCAATTCGCACCTCAGCACCATATATTTCTTCAAATTCTACAGAAATCAGTGGGTTTCTCTTCGTAGTGAGTATTTTCATGAGGGATTTACTTTCTAATAATAAAAACAAAAGCTATAACCTAAAATCGATCCTCATCCATATTCCAGCTTGAGGTGGCTCTCCACCTAAAACAAAAACTTCTTACATGGCTTGTGGGGACTCCTGTTCAGGTTTTTGCCCTTTAAATTTTCTTCTTCTATATTAGTTTCACAGATCGATCAACATATGCTTGGATTTCTGTATAATCAATTCTATCTGGGTTGGATCATTGGAATCCTAATTGGTGATCTATATATGTTTGGATTTGTGTATAATCAATGTCTTCCTACCACATGTCACTCTTGATTGACACAATCTAGTAAAACAAATGTATATAATTAATATAGTTTTGTATTTTCTAAATTAGTAGTCTGATTATGTGCAGCCTCCTGCCACAAGTCATCAATTTCCTGGAAAGTTTATTGTTGATGCACTATCACTGAATTTTGTTTTGTCAATTTATATATATATATATATATATATATATTCGAGTTTATAGGCTTTCTTTGGGATACACAACTTAGTCATAACCTGCAGGGACAAGTTCTCTACCTTTGCTTCTGAAGAATTTCATTGTGGATTTGTGTCGAATACATCCTTACTTTTGTATAGTCATTATATTAGACACAATTTTGTTTTCTGGGTTTCTATGTGTTTGAAAACTGATAACACTCTTCATCTATTCTAATTTCTAAGTATTTTCATGAGATATCAAATACGCAGGTGAAGAAAGTAAGAAGATGTATCAAGGCATTTGTAAAATTGTCTGGGAGTTTGCAGTAGACAATTTGGAGTTGCATCGGAGTTGCTAGAAGTCCATATTTGAAATCATGAAGCGGTACAATTCATGTTTCTTTATTGTGCAATTTTACTCTCTAGTTGGCTACTGATGCTCACTGATACGTGTGTTGATTGAACCTGATTCTAAAGTCATTGTCACTTTGATTGATTATGGTATGGATGCTCTGCAGCCTTTAAAGTCTATCAATTGTCACCCTTCCAAAGCTGTGAAATCAAGCAACAAGGTTGCTAATGTGTTGTTCAAAATTAGATCGGATTCTGAGATTGGAATGCACATTGTTATGCAGCCTCCTCCACAAGTTATTACTTTGCTGCTGGATGATTTATGTGAAACTTCAAGTTTTAGGAGCAAATACCTAGTTTCTGATTTGTTTCCTTGTTTTGTTGGGCATTTTGGCCCCCATTTAACCAAAAAATGTTACTCTAGTTGGATTGTAAAGTAATGTTCTGAACTACTTTATGTATTGTTACTAAAATTATGAGAATGCATAATCAATAAAAATTGATTAGATTATAAATGAGAATAGAACAAGCACTTATCATCTACAGGTCTTTAGTTATCAATACGGACTACAAAAGCTTAAATAAATCATCAATACACATCTCTTCTTCAAGTACTTTGTTTTTCAAGCGAGAAACAAAACATTATCAATAGAATGCGGAGAAGAAAAGCAGTACATGGACCATATATAAACAAAAACTAGAGGATACCAATACGACAAAATAAATTCACCAACACCACAGCTTTCATAGTAACACACCACAATTTACTGTAGTTGGAAGTCACTAAAGACTTGCAGTTCTCCAGAGAGGATTACACTACACTTGTGAAAGGACATAAACATCATCCAAATTACTTTTAGAATAATATAATAACCTCTTCTTATCAGCATTTCAGTTATAAAGATTACAAGGTCTGCTTCGTTACAACAATCACTTTGTAAGCACATCATGGTTCTCCTGTTGTTGCTGATAGTTCAATGGCCTCCTAGAAAGCATGATGTGTGGCTTAGGATGCATTTGACATGGCTCTCCTCATTGCTCAACAGATCATAAACTGTACTTATTAGCAAGAACTTGTCAAACACCGTCATTAGCAGAAGAGAATTGGTGTCTACATGGTACAACTAAGGAGCTTTAATTTCTTCTAGTCTGCAGTCTACACACAACTTGCCTAGCATATAACAATACGTGCAACCTAGCCACTAACTACTTTAAGGTCACAAAATCGCCATAATTTGATATCAAACCAACCAATTATTATATAAACACCATGGAGGACTACAGTCCTTGAGTTTTCACAAGTGTTGGAGCTTTAGCTCTATACTAATTCGCCGAATACAAGTCATTCCTTGCAAAATGTTGGACATTCTTAAAGATTAGATGATTAACAATAACAATGCATTGACACAAAACAATACAGTTCCAATATTTCCATTCGGATTCTAAAATTTCAGAATGGTCCAATATATGATTCCGCATTCGCACTCAAAGCATAAATAGTTCAAGCTTATACCTCAATCATAGAAGAAACATTATTCATAAAACCCATTCCCAAGATAGGTATCATGATCATGTCCTAGACGTTAAACGAACTAAAAGCAATACTTCTAACAAGCCCAAAGCTTGACTACACTAACGTAAAGAAATATATGAACAAATTCCACATGAAATTTAAGTAAATCATAGTATCATTATTCACTAATAAGTAAGGGATAACTCATACTATCATTATCCAAGAAGCACCGATACGGATGCGAGTATCCGGATGTGATACGGTCGGATACATGGATACGGCAAATTTTAAATGTAATAGAATACGGGTACGGAAAGGATACGTCATATATGTTACGTCCCGAACCTAGAATTTACGATTTACTTTCGTGTTGGACGGTAATTGTTAAATATTTTCAATTTTGAACCTTTTTGAGTGTTTTAGTGGCCCTAAAAGTTGACTTTTATTCGGGTCAAAATTTGAGAAAATGTTCTTCACGAAAGTTGTAGGGGACGTTAAACCGAGCGCGTGCATATGTGGTTCGTAAAAAATCGACTTCGTATGCAAGAGTTATGGCTGAAATAGTAAAGTTACTGTTCATGGTAACTTTTTGATATAAAAAGGAAATTTACCCGGGTAGGTTTCCATTTTCAGAAACCCACCCGCTCTTTCTCTCTCCCCCCCCGATCTCTCTTCTCCGGTTCGCCCATTCCCTTCCTCCTCCGATTGCCGGCGATTCCGGCCACCACAGGGCGTGCCACCGGTCACCAGAGGAGCGCCTCCTCCCTCCGAGCACCCAGCAGCCTTGGTTTTCCAAGATTTGGCCGGAAAACCAAGGATCGAAGCCAAAACAAGGATCGAAGCCAAAA
>JANPXK010000558.1:0-30813 GCA_024704745.1 Rosa lucieae
AAAAAAAAATTTGATTAATTATTTTTGTTTATTTGGTGAAGCTTCTGTTTTACTGCCACAATATATTGTTCTATGTAGTCAACTTGGGCAACAAGATTAACAAATGCATGTATATTAATATATACCCGTAGTCCTACATATACCACATCCTTAAAAATACCAAATGGTTTTGGGAAAATGTCAATTTATCCAATTTTGAGCTACATTAACCCCACTTACCCAAGCATCTTATAAGATTTCTCACTTACTCAACAAATTACATATTTTTTGCCCTAATACCCAATTACGTATTTTTTTTATTATTTTTTTTGTATATTTTTGAGAAAATTGTGCCCTCCCTCTATTTGTCACTCTCTAAGTTCATCGGACTCCAGTCAACGGGCGCGGGACTCCAGTCAATAGCCGCTGGAGTCCCTTCACCGGTTGCCAAATTCCGTTCATCATTCACCATATTCCGTTCATCATTCGCCGGGGATCTTATGGGTCATCGGAGGATATTATTGCACCCCAATAAAAAAGTTATTACCCCCCCCCCCCCCCCCCCCCCCCAATAACAAGTTTATTGGGGATCAATAATTAATGAAAAATGAAGATGTTTTTAATTTTGAAAGTTTTAGGAGGTTTATCCAAATAAATAATTTTATTATTGCCCCCTAATAATAACCAATAATCATATTATTGCCTCCCAATAAACATATTATTGCTCCTCAATAATCATATTATTACCCTCTAATAATCTTTTTTTGGCCACCCTTACAGTCTCCTAGTACATCCCCGTCTTTATCTGAATCACGAACCTCTTCCCTACCTCCAAATTCTCCTGCGCCTTATCCACCGCCTCCTATAATGTCCGATACTCACACCCATCCTTACACACGGTCACATCCGCCTTCAAATTCTTAAACACGCTGCTTGAGAAACCCGAACCCGACCCCCGCTCCTAGAACCCGTCTCGCTCCGTCTTCGGTTGAGCCTAGAGGATGGTGTCGTTGCCGTAGTTATCGTACGAGAACATCATGCAGAGAGCGTTGCTGGACCTGCTTGTCAGAGTTTTTGATCCAAGAGTAGGGAAGCCCGTAGACGTTTGTGCTTATCTGATTCGTATAGAGCGAAATAGTGCGCCACCACTCAGCGACAGAGGGCAACAGCGTTGCTGGATTCGATCTCCGGTGAGAGAAGAAATCAGAGAGGGAAGGAGGAGAGAGAGAAGAGATCGAAGAGGGGAGGAGAGAGAGAGAGTCTGAAGGGGGGGGGAGTGTAGTTTGTTAATTAAAATAAAGGCAAAACTGTCATTGATGTTTAAATTAGGTAAATGGAATTTAAAACTTGTTAGTGGAGTAAGTGGGCAATTTTAGGCTGAAATTGTGTAAATGGTCAATATCCCAATGGTTTTTGGTTGCCATTGGTATATTATTTAAAAACTTAAGACTCGGCTAACTTGGAATGTGAAATACTAAGAGCAACTTAACAACTTCCCTATACTTTTTGTATTATAAGGAAGCAAAAGTCAAAGTTTTAACCTGTTTTTCTTCTCCAACTCCAATAGATTCTCTATTTTACAGCAATCTCTAAAATCTCCATAATCATTCCTTAAAATTTTAGAAATTGCTGTAAATTTAGGGAATTTGATTTTCTCTTTCCTCACTATCCCTAAAATGGGGATGGCTATAGTGAATCTGTTGGAGCAAAAGATGCTCATTTTTCTCTAAAATAGAGTAAAATCAAAATATATGAAAGCTGTTGGAGTTGCTCTAAATCAGTCACTTTTTGTTCTAACTTTAATAATGTTCTGTTTTACTCATTCAAATTTCTTTGTATATATATGTTTTACACATATGTTTCAAATAGTTTGATTTCATAAAAAAAAAAAAAAAATTTAAACCAAGGTAATTAATTGTATTAAAAGGAGATGAACAACCGACATGCGTAGAGGTGATGAGATCATGAGAAAGACATGAGTGATAGTCAGATACATGTTGTTTGTTTGTTCAAGCGCTATAGGGTGTGTTTGGTATGGTTGTGCTTTTAAGAAAAGCTGGCTTCTGCTTATTTCTGATAAGTGGTTGAAAAGCAAAGCAGCCACTTGTTTGGTAAACTAGCTTTTTGTAATTGTTTTCAGTGGCAAAAGCAATGGCAAAGTGTTTGGTAAACTCAAAACTAACTTGTGCTTTTATATTTGTAGAATGACCAATTTGGACATGAAAGATTATTTTGCCTTGATTATTTGGTAATACAATGTAGTCAAGTGTATTATATCCTTATAAATTTTTCTTAATTTTCAATTTTATTGGTAATACAATGTAGTCAAGTGTATTATGTTTCTCAATCCTCTGCGTATTGAGAAACATTAACGAGGAACACTATAATACCACTTGGTGTAGTAATTTCTCAATGTAGTTGCAGGATAAACTTGGATCTATAAACTCCATTTTGTATAACAATTGATCATGGATCATTTCATTTCAATCATTATATCATTCAAATTCACTCTCAGACATTCAGTTTTATAATCGAGTCATGGACTAGCCTTGCTACTGCCACTATAACTACTACTAATTTTGTAACTTGAAGGGCACCATCAGTGGCAGCTATGGTCACAACTAGCAGCAACTTCCTTGCAAACCCAGCACCTAAACATACCACCCCTTATGTGTAACTTTACTTGTATAATGAATAAAAGTCGTCATTTGCTTTCTTTTTTTTTCTTTTTAAAAGATTGAATAAATACATTTTTGTTTATTTGGTGAAGCTTCTGTTTTACTACCACAATACAGTCCTACATATACCACATCCTTAAAAATACCAAATGGTTTTTGGTTGCAATTGGTAAATTAATTAACAACTTAAGACTCCGCTAACTTGGAATGTAAAATACTAAATAAGTCACTTTCTATTTTAACTTTAATAATGTTCTATTTTACTCATTCAAAGTTCTTTGTATAGATATGTTTACACATATGTTTCAAATAGTTTGACTTCATTAAAATAAATAAACAAACCAAGGAAGTTAATTGTATTAAAAGGAGATGAGCAACTGGCATTCGTAGAGTTGATCGATGAGAAAGACATGAGTGATAGTGTCATAAAAACAAAAAGGAGAATATCACAAATAATCACTCAATTACCTACTCGACACTTTGGTCACTCATTTTTTAAATATATCACTTTGGTCACTCAACTTTAACTCTGTAATTCATTTTAGTCACTTCGTTATTTTTTTTCATTAAAAAAATTATTTGCCACAATATTAATAATATTTTCGTCCAACCAATTGTGAAAAATTGAGAAATCTGTATTATAATGATTGAGTGAAGTGATTAAACTGAGATTAAATGCTCATTGGATGACTAAAGTGATTGACAGAATAATAGTTAAGTGACCAAAGTGATATATTTGAAAATTGAGTGACCAAAGTGTCGAATGAGTCATAATTGAGTGACCATTTGTGAAATTCTCCCAAAACAAAAAACAAATAAGACATGAGTGATAGTCAGATACATGTTGTTTGTTTATTCAAGGGTTTTGCTAAATAAACCCAGCAAATTTCTTAGTATACCCAGCACACAAAAGTTTACCATTTATTTCCAACTTTACCCCTAATAGAACCCAGCACCAACTTCCATCATCATGATTCCACTTCAACATAACTTCAATTCTTTCGAAGAACCACAGTTTGTGTTCTCCCTTCGAGGCTCCGACCATTGGCCCATAAATATAGATTAATAGTTCCAGATTTCCAATTGGCCAAAACTAGATATATTTTCATCAATGAAAGTTTAGTGCAGTGCAATCATACGCCCACTTGATTCTTGATGAAACTTAGTTTGCTTCGTTGCATCTAGATGTTTATGGAGAGTTCCTTCTTGTATAGTTGCAATTGATTTGCTACTGGGCAGTGGGCAGTATTACTTGCTTTTGATCAATTGGATCTCAAATGGTATTTTCCTCTCGACATGGAATTTTTTCTCTAGAGTTTGTGTTCTCCCTCCGAGGCTCCGACCATTGGCCCATAAATATAGATTAATAGTTCCAGATTTCCAATTGGCCAAAACTAGATATATTTTCATCAATGAAAGTTTAGTGCAGTGCAATCATACGCCCACTTGATTCTTGATGAAACTTAGTTTGCTTCGTTGCATCTAGATGTTTATGGAGAGTTCCTTCTTGTATAGTTGCAATTGATTTGCTACTGGGCAGTGGGCAGTATTACTTGCTTTTGATCAATTGGATCTCAAATGGTATTTTCCTCTTGATATGAAATTCTTTCATCTAGAGAAAATAACCTAAACAATGAAAATCCTCAACAAGCTAATTGGAATTTACTCAACTGTTGAAATCATGCCAACATGAAACATGGCTGTTTTTACTTCAGTTAGAGAATTTCACCAAATGGAGTGTTGATGGATTTCTAGGAAAGATCAGTTCAAGACCCTCGGTGGTTTCAGTTCAAGACTTCAAGGGCAATAGGAACCGCCTCAATCTTGGTGTTTCTTTTGTTTCAGGTCGTCGTCGGCAAACAATTAATAGCAAACCTAATGATGATTGTTTGGGTATGCACTAGCATCAAATTAAACTAGAAGAGGACGAGAAAAACTTTGTTGGGTGTATTATAATGAGGGCAAAGTTGGAAAATATAGGAGAATTTTTTATTTGTTGGGTATACTAAGAAATTTGCTGGGTTCAAATAGAAATACCCTTATTCAATCACTATAGTTTACACAGAAACTCTAGAATTGACTTTGGTGAGCGACCTCATCCTAAGTCGTCATCGTTCTGTCTAACCAATTTCTTCTTTAACCCATTACTTTTTTCATATAGACTTATCAGTTCTAGACTTTGAGTTATATAACTCAGCATTTAGCTCGTCCTGGCCGGGCACTAGAGGTTCCCTTCAATTGTTAAACGTTTTGGCCATATACACTTGAGCCGGCCAAAATATGAATTACACATTCTTCTTCCCTAGGCTTCTTGTTCATTTTATCTCGCTGGTTATCTATGCAAGCTTTGCTTTCGGAGCTACTCGATTACCAGAAGATGAAGGTAATATCTTTTTTTTTTTGAAGAAATGAAGGTAATATATATATTATATGAGAGAGAGAGAGATTCATATAATCATATGATATATAGTATGATCTTCTTTAGGTTTCTGTACTCAAGTCATATATCTGTGTGTCTGTGTATTATTTCTGACGATGATGTTTATTGATAATTAACTTGTGCCATTTTAACAATGTTTATGTACGTAAGCAGTACAAGCTTTAAGGAGCATTGGAAATAGACTGGGAAAGGGCTGGGATTTCATGGCAGATCCCTGTAGCGGAGCATCTGGATGGATTAATACTACCTCAGGCAGCGCAGCTGATAACAACGTCACCTGCGGCAATTGTAGTACTGCTGGCGATGATCAGATCTGCCATGTTACAATCATGTATGCAAAACTCTCTCTCTCTCTCTCTCTCTCTCTGCGCCTATGTCCGTACAGTAACTGTTGAGTACTTGACCATTATCTTTAGCAAATTGTTTGTTTAGACTTTAGAAAAAAACAAAAAAGAAAGGAAAAAAAAAAATCCGCGAGCTCCAGATCCAGCCTCCCAACTATTCCTCCTCCTTATATTTACGTTGATTTTTGTTTCCTGGGTATCGCGAAGACCTTGGGTATTTGAAAATTGAAAGAGAGCGCTGCAAAGACTGAAAATTGGAGGAAGCAAAACAATTGCAGAGGAATGTAGTCTGGGTAGAGAGAGCTGGAGAAATCTGATGATGTAGTGGAGGGCAATATAGGAAAGAGATAAGTTATTTTAACCTTTATTATTGTTAATATAAAAGAAAAGAAATGAGAAAAAAAAAGTGACACTTGGCGGACTTGGATTGAGGTGTGGCTCATCCAACCGCACCCTGCGGTGGAGCCTAGCATTCCCCATGATGAGTAAGGGTTGTATATATCTGTACGGGTACGCATCCAGTGGGCAGTATATATCATATAGTCTCGATCATTGGCTTAATTATGTAGGGTTGTGATGACTGTATCACTGTGTCGTGACATGCAACATGTCGATGTGTTGTACACTTTTTTGTAGCATTGCATCTCTCAAGATTTTGAATAAGGAAAATACCTGCGTCCAAATCAATTTGGACCCATTTGTTCAAATTTTTTTTATTTGCATACATTTAGGTCTAAATTTAAAATTTAACTTTTTAAAAGTTAATAATCAAAATTTAAAGATCAACATTAATTAAGAGATGATCTTTAAAATTTAATTTATAACTTTTAAATTGTTAAATCATGAATTTAAATTACTAAATTTATATAAATAAGAGAGAGTTTGAACACAATGATCCAAATTAATTTGAATGCAAATATTTTCTCTAACTTGGTGCACGGAGGTCTATATTAGACTTTTAGTTCAAGGTCCAACAAGCACGTCGGGAAATTAATGCAGCCATTATTTTAGACTAGGTACATGATGGACACTTTGTCTTCATTTCATGTTCTCATAAAAAACTGACTCGAAACTACCAAAAAAATAATAATAATAAAAAATAGGTTCTTCCCGCATGTTCTTATTGCTTTTTTTGTGCTTACTATCATTTGGTGTAAGACCTTTTGTAAGTGGGAGAAGCGAGAGGTCCTCGGTTCAATTCACGAACTCATTATTATAAATTATGTGATTAAAAAAATAAATAAATAAATAAAGACAAAGTTTAGTCTCTCTTATATAAGTGGAATAACCTAAGCTTCGATTGGCAAATTAGGTAACATGTATTATACATTATTATGTGATAATAATAAAAATGTCTTTACTGGTGTATATGACACATATTTCTAAAACAAAAAAATTAAATACCAAATTAGAAGTAATCAATAAAATTTCCCTACTGCAGTCACACATTTGTCTGGTACTGCCGTACTGGATAGCGGGAAGCAATTGTAGGTTTAGGGTTTAGGTGAAACGTGGATTTTGAATGGCTTCAGAGTTCAAACCAGATAAAAGGAGAAAGCCAAAAATAGTTTAGCTGCATACTTTTTAGCTGTATTAGGTTGATAGGCAATGATCATCCCATTAGAACAATGCACTTGTGAAAAATGCACTCCACCTGTTTGTCAGTATGCCTATTATTAAGTTCGAGTTGGGTTTTGTTCCTTGGCCTTCAATAAAAGAAGAAAAAGAAAGCAATTTCTTTAACTCGATAACATTTGACCTGCTTTCATAGTCTCAGTACTGTGTCTCTGTTTTTGCAATTTAGGCCGGGTATTTAACAGGTGTTTGTTATTTTCTGATGAAGCGCAGATCTCTGAAATCCCTGGATTTGGCAGGAACACTCCCACCAGAGTTGGCGAACCTCACCTATCTACAAACAATGTAAGCAAAATCTCACCATCCCATGTTTGACTCATGCAAAGCAAGCAAAAGAGGACTTTTGGTCATATTGAATGTTTTTCCAAATTTCTATAACCACGACTATTTTTTTTTTTTGTTCTTTTCTTCTTTAGTGACCTCTCCCGCAACTATCTGAGTGGTACCATCCCTCGACAATGGGGCTCCCTGCCGCTAGTTACCATGTACTAAATTAACTTCTCTCTCTCTGTATACATATGTGTGTGCGCGCGCGATCGCGCCAGTGTGCAATTAATATTCATCTCATGTTCATATTATCACATCAAATTTCTTTCACAAATGAAGAATCTGAGACAGCTTTATTGATTGATGGCCCTTTGGTGTTGACGAATCATTTGAATCATAAATATTGAATCTTACATATGGTTTTGTTTCATTTCATATTTACGGCCAATTAGTGTCATGGAACCATTCTCCTAATAAATATGATTCCAACTATGAGTACTGTTGCAGTTCCCTTGTTGGAAACCGTTTGACAGGTCCTATCCCCATTGAGATCGGAAACATTAGCACCCTGCAAAGTTTGTGAGTGATTCCTCTTCTTTCCTTATTCCCTTGCTTAATATATGAAGTTGCTTAACAGAATTGATATCTTTTTTGTTTTGTGTAGGGACATCACTTCCAATAATTTTTCAGGACTTCCTCTGGAGCTTGGGAATTTAACCAGCATAAAGAAAATGTACGACATCTGGCCTATTGGAAATTTCCCCAGATAATAAATAATTGGTTTATTTGATTCTTTGAGTTCTAAACAGAGGTTATTATCGCCAGTAAATTAGCTATCTGTTTGATCTTTGTTTAGAATTACTATCTCCCCTTTACTTTCTCTTTTAGGCTTCTTTCCTCAAACAATTTTACTGGGGAATTGCCCGAAACATTTGCAAGGCTTACCACATTAACGGACTTGTAAGCTTTTTTTATCATTTTTTCTTTCTTATTATGTTTCCTTAGCATCCAACTTAGTCCGTAAAAATTGCAGTCTGAGATTAATTTGTAACTATTTTCTTTTTCCTACCATCATTGCAGTCGGGTTGATGACAATCACTTTTCTGGGAAGATACCTGATTTCATTCAGAACTGGAAAAATCTTACAAAACTGTTAAGTGTCTTATACGTGTGTTATTCTTTACTGATAGCTGATTCTGGACATTATATAACACTGACTTAAATTATAACTTGTTGAAACAGAGTAATTCAGGCTAGTGGTTTGACTGGGCCAATTCCATCCAGCATCTCTCTTTTGAAGGAATTAACTGACCTGTTAGTCTAGCATTTGAGTTAATAGCTATTTATAAATTCAGAACAGATTTGGAAGTATGTAACTGCTGTACGTTCATGGTCGATTTTAACTTGCAGGAGAATTACTGACTTGGATGGACCTGATGAAGCACATTTTCCTCGACTTGATAATATGAAAAACCTGAAAACACTGTGAGTTAATGCTCTAATTACAGATATGTATATCTTGCTGTACCAAAAGTCTTTGCAAATTCAAAGTTTTAGTGTCTGTGTTTCAGGATGTTGAGGAATTGCAATCTTACTGGAGAACTACCTACGTATCTTGCAGATCTGACAAAGTTGAAAACCTTGTTAGTATAAATGTTTTTCTTTTTGTGTCTCCTTTGTTCAGATAAATCATCTTCTTTCTAAAGTAATTACACTAATGAATCATTTTGGCATAATTTCATGACTTTTAGATAATTTAGAGGTGGTTCGTAGGTGCCTGTGTCCTGCCAGTATTGTTTTGATATGTCCAATTAATCAAAGTATGTAGTCTAGGTGGTTGAAACAAAGAGAACATAGTTCTCTTTCTGAGAATTAAATCGAGAGTGTTCTAGTTCTAGGTGGTAGAAACAAAGAGAACATAGTTCTCTTTCTGAGAATTATTTGTTCTCTTTCTGAGAATTAAATCGAGAGTGTTCTAGTTCTAGGTGGTAGAAACAAAGAGAACATAGTTCTGTTTCTGAGAATTAAATCGAGTGTTCTAGTTCTAGGTAGTGAATTAAATCACATGTTCGTTTTTGAATATTTAATCAATGTAATCACGCACTTTTAGGCATACAGTGAACTTATATTTTGGCAGACTCAGGCTTTTATTGGACACCTGCCTTACTCTGCGCATATTTTATCATCATATTGAATGCTCCGATACATAATAAAACAATTTAAACTGTTATAAGAAATAGAAATCTAAGAGGGGAGAAGGGAGAGGAAGAGAGAAAAAACCCACTTGAAGTGCCACCTTCAGTTCCTCTGAACAACGTAAATCTACAAGTTAAGATCATTTTGATCAAGCCTGTTGTATCTTTCATTTCTTGTATTTTATGTTTAAATGCTTGCACTGCTACCATCCTACCATCGTCTCTGACAATTCGGTCAGCAACCTAGTATCCTTGTACTCCATCCTTATCCACTGAGAGTTGAAACGCTGAAAACCAATTTCTCTGATTATGTTGGCACTTTTTTACTTCATTTTTGACTGCTCATCAGATGCTAAACAACATACAATCCTACTATTATGCACATGTTTATTATGCAATTAAATGCATATCAATTATCAAACAATGAATGTCAATATCAAATGCATGCATATATATCGATCACTTAGAGAAAGCAAAATGTTTGTTGTATTTTTGACTGCACATAATGACATAATGCTTATCTATTATCAAATGATGAAGTTCTTAATTCATATCTCATCAACAAAGATAGAACTGCATGCTTTATATACTGTGTACTTTTACTGCAATAATTTCTGATCAGATGCTTTATGTACATGACAATGGCTGCTTAGTAAAATATATATGATTCTTAATCATGTTCTGGGGTTTTGATACTACTGTGACATACATGTTTTTGATGTTGTTTTGTTTGCAGAGACCTCAGCTTTAACAAGCTTACTGGGAAAATTCGAAGCTCCTTTGTTACAGACGGTTTGGATTACATGTAAGCATTTCAAATAACAGATTTTGACTTTCTTGTACCAAAATTCAGATAGACATCTTCAGCGGTTCAATAATTAAGCTCAAACAATCAATTTTTCTTGGGGACATAATAATTAATGACTCAAACGGTATTCAAACACTGCAATAACAGTTAGAACATGGTCATAACAATAAACAACTAATTTATTAAGCTAACTGTGGAATTGATCTTTAATGACAATAATACTTTAAAAACCAGGCCTGGCCAGGGCATTTTATTGGGGAAGCCCAGGCTAAATTACCAACATATTAATCTTTCTATAAACATAATGGAATTTGGTCATTTTAATCAAAAGCAGGAGCAGTTAAAAGTTAATTTCAGACCTTTTGTTAGTATATGTACAATTTGTAGTAATTTATTTATATGAATATATATATCCCTTGGACGTTTGGCCAAAAAGAAAAATTATCTGTTTGATGTGATTTTTCAGATGGAAGTATAATCCAAGGCACTCAGAACTGATCAAATAACATAAGCAAACTTTTATAATGAAACACTGCATCTTTTTCACTAATTTGTTTTTGGATTTAATATGTTTAATTAGATTCTTAACTGGAAACTTGCTGAATGGATCAGTGCCCGAACTGAAAGGGGACAACATGTAAGCTTCTCTCCCAAATTTATTCAAATGTTTCTTAATATTACGTTATATACTACATGAAGCATAGCACATCCATTATGGTGTGAAGCAGAACTTTGGAGCTTGATTTGCAATTATACAATCAACATAGGCATTAACTGTATACTTGTATTTTGTCTGGTGATTACTGGTTTTAAATCTATGATAGCATGCTTAGATAGTACTTCTTAGTTTTGAGAGCATCCTAAAAAATTCCCAAAGTTTATTGATTCCTACAGTTAAAGATTTCCTATTTATAAATCCTCCAAAGTATGTGAAATATATTGTTAAGACTTAGAACAGCCATGCTAGCTATATGGGACAGAATTCTGGGCAGTTGGAAAATAGCATGTTCATAAAATGGGTATCAGCAATGCTGAGGTTGAGATGCATATGTAAAAATAACGGGTTGGATAGACGTAATCAGGAAAGATCACATGGTCCCAATATAAACGAAAATATGGCCTTTTAATAGAACTAATGAAAGATCATTGTTTATGAAGCCAATCTCAAGTATTGGGACAAAGCTCTTTTGTTGCTATGTTTGTTAATGTTTAACCCAAAACTAATTTTCTATGACTGAAGAGACTTAGGAATTGGGATATATATTATATACCTTTTTTTTTTTTTTTTGGTCTGAATATATATTATATACCGATTAACTAAGATGCTACGCTTGGAACATCTGTAGGGTTTTTGTTGTTGAGAATATGAATCACACATGAGAAAATGAAGACATTGCATATGAATGTATAAGCATTTGGTTCAATTTTATCTATTGTTAATTGATCTGGTTGTAGAACCCATATTACTTTATCATGATTCCATGTATAAGCATTCGGCTATCGATCAAAACCTGAGGGTTGTTCGAGTAGAATCTGACTCTTTAGAGGTAATATCAGACCTGAAATCCATTGCCAAGAGTAGAAACTGGAAAATTACCTCTATCATTGATGAGATTAGATGGAGGAGCTGCTTCTTCAATCGGATCTCGTGGGAATGGGTTCCCCGTGAAGCGAACATGGCAGCCCATACGGCAGCCTCGCTTGGAAATCGGGCGGTGGGTCTAATCAGATGGGCCAATAGGCCATCATCGTCCATGACTCTTGTGCTCCGGAACGATGGACTTCCCATCCTCCAGCTTCCGCTGGCTAGCTGATTTGATTTTTCCATTTTGGGTTGTTTCCCTCCTTTGTTGTATCAGTCTGGTGTCAGTAGGAGAATTCGACTTTCCATTTCTAGTTGTTGTTGGGCTGCAGACGTTT
This sequence comes from Rosa lucieae, assembly GCA_024704745.1. NCBI lineage: Eukaryota > Viridiplantae > Streptophyta > Magnoliopsida > Rosales > Rosaceae > Rosa > Rosa lucieae. The sequence goes on from JANPXK010000558.1 coordinate 12,267, forward strand.
TGTCTGGCTTGTTTGGGCTTTTGCCAGTTCTTAATGAAAGCTTTGCTTTATCCGGGAAAAAAAAAAAAGGATTTGGGTCAACTTCTTGATTGTGAAACAATGTAGTCATTTATATGCTCTACATGCTCCCTCAACACAGATCAAACTACTTCGAGACATGGAGCATGAACATAATGCATTTCCAAAGAAAAACTTAAAAAATAAGAACTTATATCAGATGCTTTTTGTGCAGTGATCTTTCGTACAACAACATCACAACCACTAGTGGGACCAGCAATTGTCGCCATGGCGGCATGTAAGAATGTATTTAGTAGCCAAATTTAATTTCTTTGTGTTTTGTAGAGCAGGCTTAACTCTTCCTTTTTATCTAATGTCTACAGGAACTTGTTTGCAACCTCGTCAAAGGGAAATAATTCGTAAGTTTCAAATTAGTTTTCTGACAGCATGCACCATAGATCTAGTTGGCAGTCCAACTGTGTATCTCTTATTTTAATTTACAACTCATTTTTATTTGTGATGTTATTTTTCTGAAATTTTCTGGCCTTTCTATTTGCAGAATTATTTCATGTTTAGGAGAGGCAACATGTCCGAAAGGTAACTTTGGTTTCCGCATACATAAGTTCTTTAGGTGAGAAAAAACTATTGTTTTGCGGCAAAAGGTTTTCTAACTCCAAACATAATAAGTGAAAGTACAGTTTGAAAGCACATAATTTAGTAGCCTTACTAAATATTTGAAAGATAATAGCTCTAGAGGGTTTAAATGACAAAAAAAAATTTGGAACGACTATGAACTCATTTTTTTCAGGAAAAAAAAAAGAGAAAAGAAAACATTATGATGTTCTCAGCTTATGCAGATTAAAGAATAGTAACTATTTTGGATTATTATATTTTTCTGACCGAGTCATTTTTGCAAGACCATAAAACTTTAGGGACACATCCTATAAAGGGAAAAGACTAATAAATTAGTAATTTCATCAACCTTGACTTATAGCCACTCATTAGCTCATTTGAACCTAGGCCTGGGCACGGGCCGGGACCGCATGTCATTTTGCTAGGCCCGGGACCAAGCCCGTTTTATTCGAGCCAGGCTCAAATAAAGTTTTTCGATTACAAGGACCATGAAGGCCCGGATCGTAAATGAACGGGCCTGTACTGCCAGGTTTTCGGGCCCAAAAGTCCAATTTTGACATTCTTCATTTTCTCCACAATTTCACATTACATCGAATCACATGTCAGTCGCACTAGCTGCCGACTCACTATCATCATCGCCCTCAAACTGGCTGGAAGCCCCCACCAACTGCAGTTGCTTTGGGTTCTATTGCCAAAGACCCAAAGTGATTATAGGCTTCCAGTTAGTTTTCGAAGAAGGCTTGGGGTTTCGAGTTAGTATCGAAGAAGGCCAGAAGGGATTGAGGGGTAGGGATTGTTGGGTTTCCTCCAATTGGGGTTTTCGAATTCGAAATCAGGAAAGCTAGGAATTTGAGGGCTTCGAGTGGGTTTGAGTTGATCGAAGAAGGCCAGAAGGGATTGAGGGCTAGGGATTGTTAGGTTTCCTCTAGTTGGGGTTTTCGAATTCGAAATCAGGAAAGCTAGGAATTTGAGGGCTTCGAGTGGGTTCGAGTTGATCAAAGAAGGCCAGAAGGGATTGAGGGCTAAGGATTGCTAGGTTTCCTCCAGTTGGGGTTTTCGAATTCGAAATTGGGAAATCAGGGTTTTCTTGAAATGGAAATCAGGAAATCAGGGTTTTTTGGAAATCGGGATCATGAAGTGCGAATTTGAAATCTAGAAATCGGGATTTTCGAGCTGCTAAGGGAAACTGGGAAGGGTTTTTGTTGGCATTGCGAAGGGAATCGAAGAAGAAGGCTGCATATTGCCAGTTTAGGAAGGGGTCAGGGTTGGGGTTGGGAAAGGGTCGGGGTCAATTTCCAGAAGAAGGCTGCGAGTTTGAAAGGTCTTAGTCAAGATAGTATACCTAGAGATGTAGGGTTATTAGGTTATATGACTTCGGGCTTTTCTTCGGGCTTTCAGCCTTATGACTAACAAGGTTCGGGACCGGCCCGTTTAAAAGCAATTGGTCCGGGCTTTCATTTTTTGTGTTTTTTTTTTCTCATAGCCCGGCCCGGACCTAAAGGCCTTTAATTTTTCTCTTTTTTTTTTTCTCTAAAGCCCGGCCAGAACCCGGTGGTCCGGACGGGTTTTCGGGTTTCCGGGTTAAAATGCCCACCCCTACTGAACCGTTCTATGAAAGGAACAATTGTGCTTGCCTTTTCTTTTTTGAAATAGAAGTTGATTTCATTAGATCAACAGCCAATTGGCTAGAGTCTACCATAACTTACATAAGCAAAACTCGGCAAGAAAATCCGAACTAAACTATCTAAGCTAGAGCAGATCATTAAAATCTTTGGGACGCTCACATTTAAGCGAGCCTATACAAGAATAGAACAAACCTCGCCTCCTACGGAAAGGAAATCATTCAACTAGCCCTAACTTGCCAAGCACGCAATTGTGGTACAAACTAGAAACTAGAAACATCATAGAAGACTCATAGAAGCTTGTCCTCACTCACATAGGCTCATACCCAACATAAATAAATTAGTAAATAACAAGCTCCTCCCCTTTCGAGTTGGAGCTCATACCAGCAAATACCTTCTTCACTTTCTCCTTCTTGGAAGCTTGTTTCATAGAGACCAAGGCCTTCTGCCCCATCAGCCCGAAGTTGAGCCCAGGCCCAGAGACCCAGGCCCAAACCCAAGCCCACGAAGAAGACCTAGCAGGAGCCCAACTCCTCTGCTGCCACTTCGCCACCATCAATTCCGGCGGCCTTCCTGCCCATCTCATCAACCCGTCCACCGACGTCTGGATGAAAACAGCCTGCTGAAAATAGCCGTGAGTCACCGCTTGAAAACCACCACCCTCCAAGAACAGCCTCGATCGACGTCTCAGAACGGCGACGTTCAGATCGAAGCATCCATCTACATATCCCAGCCACCGGCCTTGACTACTGCAGTGCTCAGAGCCGACAATCACCGTCAACGCTGTACGGCGCTCGAAGACCGGATCCAATCCAGCAAAAAACACGGTCAGCGAGGCCTCCAACCCAGAAACCTCGCGCCGCACCGCACGATCAACGCCGAGACGCAGCCCCGCGCCATCGCATCTTTGCCCTCCACGATCGCCGCCTTGCCTGAGGACAGATTGCCTTGCCTGAGGGAAGTTCGCCGCCACCAAATCGAAACCTAGGTTGCGAAAACCCAAGTCGCTCCGAGAAACTCGGAGACGCCTCATGCTTATTCTGTTTTCTTGCATACAAGTCACGACTTGTGCTTGCCTTTTCTATTCCTTCACAAAGCCAACAACAGCTCCGTTTCTTTTTTTTGTCTGAAAGCACGTGGGGTGAACTTTTAATCATTATTAGCATTTTTTCATTTGCAATTCTTTGGGTATTCACTGTGAGAGGCATTCCAATGATGCCAGAAGTATTCATGCATTGTTAGTTTGTTGTGTTAAGGTTCTTGAGTTTCCTTGAGTTGTTTGGGTCTTATTATGGGTTCTTCAATATTACACCATGGTAGAGATTTGAGATTTAGCCATTTAGGATCTAGGGTTAGCGGTACATTGGTGTTCTGTTATTAAGCATGTAACTGTCTCTAAGTTGGTTGGAAAGATGCTTAGTTGTATAACTTCCACGAGGTTACAATTAAAACGGACCTACGGTTACAAAAATTTAGGCCAAGTGCTTTGGAAAAGAAAAATATGTGTTAGGGAGCTATAATGAAATACCTCCTTTTGTTCTAGGGTTTAGTCCTTTTGGTTGTTCTCTTTAATGGCTACTAATTTCTTTTTCTTTTTATTCCAGACTTGTACTACTCTCTCCATATAAATTGTGGTGGAATTGCAATAGATGTTAATGAAAATGTCACCAAGCCCGTAACTTATGAAGCAGATAACAGTCCAGGTGGCCCTTCATCATTTTTTTACGATAGCAAAAGCAATTGGGGGTTTAGCAGCACTGGTTACTACCCTGATGATGACAGTTCTGTAGACACCTTTATTGTGGATAATATATCTACACTCTCCATGCCCGATCCTATGACTAATCCTCGGCTGTACATGACTGCACGTGTTTCACCCATCTCTCTAACTTATTTTGGGTTTTGCCTGATGAAAGGAAACTACACAGTGAAGCTCCATTTTGCAGAGATACAGTTTACAAATGACAAAACATATCGCAGCTTGGGAAGGCGTATATTTGATGTTTACATTCAGGTAGCTAATTACATACATTTCCACGGTTCTAATATTCAACAAATGATGATTAGGTTTTGACCAAATGAAAAATGAGTTTTACATTTATGAATTTCGAGTAATGACATGTAATTGATTGAAATCAAGACTGAGAAATATAATTTTCATTGTGAGAATGAAACGCCAAGTAATTAAAGTAGTATATTGCAGGGGAAACGAGTGGAGAAGGATTTTAATATCGCGGATGAAGCAGGTGGGAATGGAAAATTATTCACAAAAAAATATAATGCTTCTGTAACAACTAATACCTTGGAGATTCGTTTCCTTTGGAAAGGGAAAGGAACACAGGCTATCCCTAAAAGAGGAGTCTATGGTCCTCTTATATCAGCCATTTCTGCAGACCCATTAGGTAAGTTTTTCACTGTTATGGGCTTCTTCTAGTAATTATTTGTAGAGAATGGGGAGTTTCCCATATGTAAAGGTTCGTGTTAGGAGTGATTTTTCATTACATATAACAATGTCTTGAGCTTTTGATTGGATTCTTCAATTTCTTTTACTCTGAATGATAAAGTATCTAGAGTTCACATCTTGACAATGGATTGAGTGGCCCAAACTTTTATAAACTCATAGGCAATATCTCATTTTTCTCATGTGGGATGTATATATTCTCAACACGCTCCCGCATGTGTGGTGAATTTTCAAGCCATACACGTTCACAACTTTGGGTGATGTGAAGCCCGTGTGGCCGTGAGACTGATATCATGATAAAGTAATCTGGAGTTCACATCCAAAACCAATTGGCAATGGATGGCCGGAGTGGCCTAAACCCTTATAAACTCATAGGCAATGTCTCATTTTTCTCACATGGGATGTCTACATTCTCAACACTGAATTGCCACAAAATTGCATCTACCTACTTATTTCTTGACTTGAGAGTTAAGATATCATCTTTATTAAAGTTCCCTCTTAGGCTCTCACATAGAACTGATTTATGCTATTGTCAGTAATGGGTATGTGCTCTTAATTGCATTGAAATACTGCATGGAGTATGCTTTGAAGCATTAGATGAAAAAGTCCATTTTCACCATGAAAAATATATGCATGTACAAGAGTGAAAATAATAATAATAATAATAATAATAATATACTAGACATATTCTTCCACTGGCAGATTTTACACCCCCGGAAGAAGCCTCGCCAGGAGGTGGAAGCGGTATATCCGCAGGTGAAGTGGTTGGAATTGTGGCTGGAGGAGTGTTCATAATATTAGTGATTTTAGGTATTCTCTGGTGGAAAGGCTTCATAGGACCAGCAAATACTTTGGAACAAGGTATTTCCAGTTGTTTCTGTTATTCTGGTTTCTTTTTTTGTAATTTCTTTTATATTTGTTATGTTTCTTTCACTGCTAAGATGACTGTTGTTTTTCTACGTCTGTTTCATGTAAATTACTCTCATTCCATAACATATGCAATGCCACACATGTAAGATTATATGATATAATTATGCTGTTAAAGCTATGGCTTCATTGACTTTGTTAAGTCATAGGCCTTAAACCAGTCTCAAGATATTAAAAATTAAGAATGCCATATATCATTCTGAAGTTATGGGCAATAATATAATTTCTTATCTAACTTTGCTTCGTACATAGATTTGAAGGGTGTGGACCTGCAGACTGGCAAATTTAGCTTGAGGCAAATCAAAACTGCCACAAACAACTTTGACATAGCGAACAAGATTGGAGAAGGTGGATTTGGTCCTGTTTACAGGGTATTCTTCATAACCAATCATTCCGATAATATTTATTTACTGCATTTGGGCTCATTTAAATGCATCATGTTTCTTGTTAAACCTCGTTACGGTTTACAGAAGAGGTTGAGTTTAAGTATGTTAATTTGTTGAATGCAGGGCCTTCTATCAGACAACACTGCAATTGCTGTTAAGAAGCTTTCAGCCAAATCGAAGCAAGGGAATCGTGAATTTGTGAATGAGATAGGCATGATTTCTGCTCTGCAACACCCTCACCTTGTCAAGCTTTATGGATGCTGTATTGAAGGAAATAACTTGTTGCTTGTCTATGAGTACATGGAAAACAATAGTCTCGCACGTGCTCTATTTGGTTAGTGTTTCTCTCTCATAATTTTCATATAATTTACCTTGTTTTGGTTCATGCTAGAGGGTATGCAAAGATATTGATTATACTCAAAACAAAGAAACAGAGAATTCATTTTTTCAAACTACTTTTTATCAATGTAAGGCCCAAAAGAAAGTCAGGTGAAGTTGGACTGGCCAACAAGGCATAGGATTTGTGTTGGTATAGCCAGAGGCTTGGCTTACCTCCATGAGGAATCAAGGTTGAAGATCGTTCATAGAGACATCAAAGCTACTAATGTGCTACTTGATAAAAATCTTTTCCCAAAGATATCTGACTTTGGATTGGCCAAGCTTGATGAAGACGATAATACCCACATAAGCACTCGGATTGCTGGAACTTTGTGAGCCCCTATGTTTTGCCTTATTTTCCTATGTTTTCATTCTATCTTCATTTCACCCAGATAGGTCCATAATCCATATAAGAGAAAGGAAAAATAAAACATGGACAAATGGAATGTTTCTCTACCCTAAAAAAAGTTTTAACTTACTAGTTCTTTACTATTCAACAAATCTTAAGAGGCAGATTTGTTCCTCCAATGCAGCTTTTTTATGTCATCCCTATCACATTTTAAACATTGAATTAGTAAAAGAAAAACCCTATGATATTTGGAATAGTAGTATCTTTACTAGTTGTTTAACCCCGATGATGGTTGACTTCATGATTTGGCAGTGGTTATATGGCACCTGAATATGCAATGCGAGGTTATCTGACTGATAAAGCAGATGTTTATAGTTTCGGAATTCTTGTATTGGAAATGGTCAGTGGAAGGTGCAATACAACTTACCGCTCAAAGGAAGAATGTTTTTATCTTCTAGATTGGGTAACGTGAATCTACTGGCTTCCTTATTTAATCTTGAGTTTTGTTGATACCATTTATCTCTATTAAAGCATACGCTGGCTTATTATCTTTTCTCTTATATATCAGTTCTGCTAGACTTTTTCTGAACAACACTAAAAAGTTTCACTGGTTTTCTTGGTGATAGTCAATATGAGCCTCTCAATTACATTAATTTGAAATCATATTGGCTTTTGTACCTTCTTGTTTCTAGGCACTTCTTCTAAAAGAGAGAGCAAGTTTGTTGGACCTGGTGGATCCAAGGTTGGACTCAGAGTTTAACAAAGCAGAGATGATTACTACGATCAATATTGCTCTCCTTTGTGCCAATACTTCTTCAGCAGTTAGACCTGCCATGTCTTCAGTGGTAAGCATGCTTGAAGGTAAGTCTTCTGTTCAAGAGGTGGTCTTTGATCCAAACGCCTCAATTAATGAAATCAATGCGATGAGGAAACATTTTCAATCCAATATTGAAGAAAACAATGGTGACCCTGAGAGTCAGAAACAAACTATGTCGATTGAAGGGTCGTGGACTGCTTCATCTACATCTGCTCAAGACCTCTATCCAGTCCGCCCTGATTCATATTATTGGGAGAATAGAAATTAGCTAGATAATTTGAGCTAGTATCCTTTTTTATCGTTATACTTCTATAAACCGTTGCTACTTCTATAAGTTTTTCTCTTTGGTTTGTTTGAAAATATAGTTGGAATAATCAGCTTCTACAGGACCACAGCATAGTAATTGTAAAGTGTGAAATGAATTGTTTACTAGTTCAAGACATAGTTGAAGACTCTCCTTCGAAAAAAGTTGTTTAAACTAAGTGTAGGTTCAAGTCTGAAAGACACCTGCACCTATTGCATGGTATAAAAGCTGCATAAATTTCCTTCTCTCTCATTCTTCCCATATTTTTTGAGTTTATGAAGTTTTGAATCTTGTGGGGGATTGCTGGTTTTTTATTTAAATTCAAGTGTCATGTCTTTTTGAAGGGTTATGAAGAAATCTATAAATAATAAACTCTTGAAACAAATAATGGACGTTTTTTCTACTGCTCTCATTTCTTTAGTCTTCAATATTTCTCTTTTCCATTTTTTGGACAATCGATAAATACTTAGGGTATTTTTTGCTAATTGGTGCATGTTAGAATACATATATTATGTAGAAACTCCTTATATTATTTCGGGATGTTCTCTAGATGCTTATTGTAATAAGAGATTTAGGCTCAATGTCCTCCCCTCCCTTGTATTCGTCAATTTCATTAATCAAAGATTGAGAGCAGCTGTGTCAGCTCTTTATTCAAAAAAAAAAAAAAAAGTCAACATTATTTCTTCACCCAAAAGGTATCAAACAAATTATGTACTTACTTGAAGATTTAATTAACTTAACCTTTGAATTCATAACTTTCTATAAGATATTAATCCACCCCAATTTTTAGAAAACAAACTTCAATCAAGTTCTATTTTTACATAATTGCGATTTCAATGACTTGGATTCTTCACAAGTTGAATAGTTTCTTTGATTCTCTCATTTTACTAACAAAAAAGGGAGAGGATCCTCTCCTGAGCTAAGTTCTCACCTGAGTTACCTGAGCTTTAAATGAAATTGTGACACGTGGATATAATTAGATGCAATGGTGTACAAAAGCTTTCATTCTTTCCAATCTTACCCCTATTCTCATCTGATCTTTACCTCTCTCTCTCTCTCTCTCTTTCTCCCCTTTCTACACTCGTGCATTTCCGTTCAAATTGAAACTGGAGAGAATACAGTTTATAGTCATGGACAAATTCTTTTAGCTTCAATGAATAGATACACATGATAACAAAACAAAATAACAGGGAAAAAAAATGAAAGATTTGAGGTCAAGATGGGAACGAAGACTGGAGAGGATGGAAAAAAGATGGGTAATAAGAATTGAATTGAGGTTTTAGAGAGAAGGTGATGGTGACTAATAGTGCTAATTTCAGAACTATCCAAGTATCCAACCTAAAGCCAGTTTTTTTTTTTCCCTTCATGTGAAGAACAGATCTTCATTCGAATACCACTGGTTGCTGCTTTCTCAAATCAACAAATTGAATCAGTTTCTCTCTGTGAATTAGAGACCCATCAGTTCAACAAATTAAATCAGTTTCTCCAATAACTTTTCTCTCTAATGACAGTTCTCTCTGCTTTCTCTATGATGGTTTCCCTCTTTGATTTGATTTGAGAAAGATAAATTTCTCGAGGTGATGGGTCTCTTCCTCTTTCGACATCAGCCTTGTATGCCGTACATCGAAGATCAAGGCCCGCATCATGCCCAGCTTCTTCTACACAAATATATTGTTTTCTGGAATTAGATGCAAGAGAGACAGAAGAGAGAACAGTCGAGAGGAAAAAATGGAAGGAGAAAAGCTGAGCCATTAGATATAAAAATCCACGTGTCATCATCTCATTTAAAACTCAGATAAGAACTTAGCTCATGAGAGGATCCTCTCCCAACAAAAAATAGTGCACTCAATGCGTCTTTATAATTTGGTGAATAGAAATGTATAATGGAAACCCCCCCTTTTTTTTTCTTTTTTTTTTTTGGATGACTTATAGAATGGATCCCTTAGTTTAGATCTATGGACCCTTGTGACTTATGTCGTCTCACCACATGATCGAAATGAATTTTATATAATTCATTCCTGGATTATTTGGACACATCCTGTGTGAACTTAGCGCGCTTTGCGGATCTATGTTTTTCTGTGTGCAAAAGAATAAAGTAATCTATTTTCCGCAATCATTTTGCTGAGAGATATAATGTTTGGCTGCATGGGAAAATGTCGGTGCTGGCAGCCTTTGATTGGTGATGATACATCTTTGGTTTGTGAGCTTAGCTGTGATTGTGATGATGTGATCGTGACATTAGATACCTACAGTAGAAACAGCATGTTATGCTTGTGATGATGTGCTGCAAGTTTCTTTTGTGTTCAGCGAAGATTCTGTTAACAGACAGCAGGTGATCCTGATCCTCACCTAGGTGGATAGCAGAAACTCCATTCAGTAGTAACTGAGATACAGTCGGTGACCCTCACCTAGGTGGATAGCAGAAGCTACGTTCTTTTGTAACATTTTAGTGACCTTGTTATTTACTAGGCCATTATATATACTTTTTTCCTCAAAATGTTTAGGTGATCAATAGCTTTTATAGGTTCGAGTCAGAGACAATAGCCTTTCCTTTTGAGACTGTAACTTTTAGGTTTCAGGTCAATAGCTTTTTAAGTTCGAGTGGCCTTGTAAGCTTTTTAAGTTTGATTGGGATCAGGGAAACTAGCAAACTGATCGCTAAATAGATACCTATGTGGCTCCTAGTGTATTAATTAAACTACCTAATATTACTACCTACAATTATAACTTTCTATTTTATAATTTATTTACTAATTAAACTAATATGTTTATTTTTCCTTCTTATTTGAGTGAAGAGATCGACAAGGAAATCAGAAATTTCATTGTCTCTTTTAATCCTCTTCGGAGGTCTAGTTTTCCTTATTTTAGGCTTAATCTTAAAATGTAGGTGTGTTAAAAATGTTTTAGGAAGTTTTTTATATTAGGGGTGGATTTTACTTTAAGTAACAATTCTTATTATCAACTCTCAGAGACGTGGCTTTATTGTACTACTTGTTGAATTCTATATAATGATCGACCTTTCTGACTTAAAAAAAAAAAAATCTATATTTCACGTAGAATACCAGAGTATTCTTTTTGAATTAAACTCTTTAACTTACGTATATGCATGTTTGGAGAAAGTTAAAGCCCGTCATTCAAAAGGGATCGGACTAAACCTTTTTCTTATGAAATATTTCATCCACTATGCTACACTTTACGGAGCTCTGATGGTCTTTGCCTCTTTGGGATCTCGAAGTGAGAATGAGATTGAGAATTGGGTGAGCGCAGAAAGAGATGGACAAGCACGTGACTACCATGCTGTGGGAATTATCTTAAACGCCCTCAAGAAATTACTGTGACGGAGTTAGTTTTTACTGATAACGGTAGTTAAGTAGGCAATTACATCAATAACCTTTGACTTCAAAATGTGTGGACATGATTGAACCACGAGGGCGTATTCCAGCCGCAGGGCGTATTCCAGCCGCTCCCTCGACTTGGATTCTATCTTTTCAAAGTAGTGCAGTACTTTTTAGACTGCAAATTAATCAAAATTTGCGTGCGTGGAAACTCCCATGCATGTCACTCGTCGCTTTATTTGGATACCTTTTCCTTATGTCCTCTCTACTTTTTCTAATTTAACTGGAAAGAAACTTCAAGGATTCTCTACGTGGATTCATTCGTGCATATCTTAATTTGCCATCCATATTTGATTCCCACTTTTTAATTTTTACATGAAGAGACATACCTAGATTGAAAATGCCCATATGCATGCTACTATGGTCGATTTCTGATTGATTGACTGAGGTGGTGTGTTGACCTTTAAAATATGTAATAATATATATTTTTACGGTTTACCAACTTCGTTCATAATCACCAAATATTATTGATTTATGAATTGTGATATTTCTCGATCACAATGTTACTCATTCTCTACTCTAAACCTCTATCTCCTTATGAATGGATCCAGCTCCTCTAAAATGAGGAGTGTGTGAATTTACGTCAATTTCATTAAGTCATGACTCTCTGTCTAATCTAAGGGTCATTAAATTGCCACATCACTTTTCCATTAATTTTTTGTTTTCCACATGAATCCTGTTAACTATGATTAACTCCAGACAAAAAAAAAAAAAAAAAAAAAACAAGAAGAAGAGTCAAACCCCTTCACGTATTGTCTTTCTCCTTGGCTTATTGTAGAGATCAATTTTCTACATTCTTCTTGTACTTTATTGCAGATAGTTGTTCACTATTGAAAAAATTAACAAACTCGATCAATCTCTGGAGAGGGTTGAAGAGTCTCAAAATCTCCTGTGAATTCCACCTTCATATAGAGCCATATAGGTGCTTCACTTCGCTTGCCCATTATAGCAACCTGCTAATTGCACCCCAACACTATTGGACGCCCTTAATGGATAAGGACTACAGAGCCACAGGTTTTTCAAAATCAACCATGTAGACTCTCCCTGTATTATTGGCAATTGAAATATTCCACAAGTTCTTTGTCTTCTGAACCCGAATCTAACTACAGCCTTCCACCTCAAGGACTTCAAATTTTGGGCAGTTTATGGAAAATGAGCAATTGCCCAAGCTGTAAAAGTCTAGCTTACACTGCTCCAGATTTCAAACCATGAAAAGAGCCAAGATAGATATTGAGGCAGAAATCATATGAAAACACCATAAGTACCACACCAGACTCATACAAATAAGAAAGTTAAATATAAAAGTCTAGATTGATATAGCATCGATCAGGGTTATTTAGTGTTTTGATTGATATAGCACTGGTCATGAGCTTCAGAGCCTCCTACAAGCTATATAACACAGATCATGGTAATCTGGCAGAAACAGTAGCTACGTGCTTTGATAAGGTCTGCTACAATTCTTTCTTTGCTCCCACCACTTTGTCCACAATCTTCCATTCTTTTAAAAACATGAATGTCGGTTTAAATGAGAGAACTTGATTGTTTTTAACCCTAAACTCTAAATCATGGGTGAGTTTCTATGGAAGCACAGAGAAACAACAACGACAGCAAGTGAATTTGAGTTTGGGACTATGCATAGAAGAAAGTCAGTATGTGAATGCATTTAACTTTTTTCTTTTTTTTTTTCCTCTGGAGTTAATCATAGTTAACAGCACAGTTAACTGGAATTTTTGTGGAAGACCAAAAATTAATGCAAAAGTGATGTGGCAATTTAATGACCCTTAGATTAGACACAGAGTCATGATTTAATGAAATTGACGTAAATTCACAACTTCCTCACTTTAGAGGAGCCGAATCCCTTATGAACAGTGTCATTTCGATTTTACCCCTGCCATTTGCTCCGTTTTTACTGATTTACTCCCGACAGGTGTTGGCTGCCTGTGACGCCGAGTGGTTATGGTTTAGCTCTGCGTGTTTGCTCTGGAGAAATGACATATGCTTCTTTAATCTACACAAAGAGAGAGTAAGAGTCAGGTAGAGGACACACAGAAGGCCGAGAGGGTCTCATCTCAAGTAATCCCCTTTATGCCTGGATCGATTCTTAAGAAAATTTCTATTCTTCGCCCTTAAGTAGTATTTTATTGTTTTTATATATTTATAATCCATTGTGCTTTATGCAGGTCAGTGTACCCTGCAGCAGCCTATTTGACCTCGTGTAGTTTAAACATGCATATTTATTGACACATTTGTAGATCACTGTTCACAAAATTATGTTAATCAATTAATCTCGATTGGCGGAAGTCAAGTCTAGCTAGCAATTTTTTTTGTCAAAGTAAAAATACTTCATTAATAAGTCCAAAGGGAAAAACCTAAAGACCGCGGCCATAGCCCCAAAATACCAATTAACTAGAACAGGAAAATTACATCTCTAACCTAACTCCACATGAATCTGGACACAAGAGAGTAACCCTACAAAATAAAGAGAACATATCCTAACTTGATATCACTGCTGCCGCCACCCAATTAGCTAGCAATTGTCACTTCTATCCCAATTAATATGCGCGGTTATTTTGGTAGTAGTTGTTTTATGTTGTTCCTAATATAGTGGATCATTATGTATCACTTTACTTGAACAATTAAATAAGGGGAGTGAAATTTGCACCCCCCTTTTTGCAAACTACACTCCCCTTCAGTTTTTTAATAATATTTTCCTCCATATCTTTCTGCATTTCCCAAAATACCCTAGAGTCAGATTTTTTTTTCTTTTTTGGGTCTTTTCTTCCCCTCTCTCTCTCTCTCTCCCCTCTCTCTTTCTCTCTCTTCTTCCAAACCACAACAAAACTTCTCTTTTTCTTCTCGTGTCCTGTTCTCCACTGTGACCCTCATTCCCTTCAGTGCTCCTTTCCAATTCTCCAGCATAATTCTCATCCTCTTCTTCCTTTACTCACCGGTCATCAAATCACTTCCTCTCTTTCCTCTCATCCAAACCCCTATCTCTCTTTGAATCTTCAGACTCACCCACACCGCCACCTCTACCCTCACTCCTCTCCCTCTCTTTCCACTTATGGCTCCTCTCCACCATATCTTCTTCCTCCTTCGACCTCTCCCACTTCAATTCGCGATGCCTGGACCTTTCTCTACTCCCTTCCCTCTCGTACAACAGCTCGCGGTGGTCGCATGACTCTTCCCGGTCATCCCACGGCTCATGCAACCTGTCACGGCTAGATCTGTGGTTGTGGGAGCGCTCAAGCTTTGAAGCGCGGTGTTAGCGGTGGTGGTCATCGGAAGAGTCGCGGCTGCTACGATGCTTGTGATAGTGGCTGTCTCAGTCTCGGTCTCGTCGGTCGCGACGACATCGCTGGGAGAATGAGAGGGAGAGATGCAGAGTGTGTGTGTGTGTGTGTGTGAGAGAGAGAGAGAGAGAGAGAGAGAGAGAGAGAGGAAGCATGAAGAAAAGACCCAAAAAAGAAGGAAGAAAAAAATCTGACTCTGGATATTTTGGGAAATGTAGAAAGACATGGGGGAAAATATTATTAAAAAACTGAAGGGGAGTGTAGCTAGTTTGCAAAAAAGGGAGTGCAAATTTCACTCCCCTTAAATGAAAGTCGTCTTTCACTTGAAAAAGAATGATGGACTAAAGGTTCTTTTTGTTTTTTTAATTTGGTCAAGCTTATGTTCTACTACAGTATATTGCACGCTCTTGTCAACTTAGGCAACTAGATTAACAAATCAAGGTTTTAAATTTCTCCGAAACTGTCGAAATTTCCGTAATTTTGAAGTACTGAAATGAAATTCATATGCTTTATTATTTCCGTAAGAAGTTTCCCGAAATTTTCAATACATTTCCACGAAATTCTTAATTTCTAAAATATCTACACACACAATATATAATTAAAAATTTACACCGAAATTTTGTTTGAAATTTCTCTAAAATTTCTGTTAAATTTTTATGTCACCTACAATGAATTTTTACTTCATACTTTTATAGAGAAAATATGAAATATTGAACATTTTTTTTTTTTGAAATCAAGTTGAATACAACAAAAAACCTTTTTGTTTTTATCTGCTACAAAGTTGAATGCTCCAACCATAACATGATTTCCTTTTTGCTTCGTCTCAAATATTGTATGCTTCATACACTGTAACATCATATTAGGTAATTCCACAATATCCGATATATGGATTGCATGAGGAAAGGGAACAACACGTACACATACACATACAATAACCATGTGATAAGTACGCAAATCATTACCAAAATTCATGTACTTGGGAGCAGTATTGTATGACACCAAATAAAAACAGTTCAACCAGCTAGATCGAACCACATCATAGTAGCTTTTATATTCTTTTTGTTGTACTTGTTCATTTTCATTTACGGGGTTTTAGTTTTACGTGCCCCGCCCCACCCCTTGTAATTTTCTAATTATTAAAAAAAGTAAATCATATTTACATTATCAATATACAACACATTATCAATACACATAGATAAAAACACTAGTTTAGCAAACCTACTACAGTACTAGTTAATTACTTGTCCATATAAAATATCACAATTCTATTATAAATGTATAATTTTAGAGATGTTACATTGTAAATATGTTTATTATAGGTTAGTTTAGTCTATGTAAAAGTTTCATTCAAAAATATCATTTTATAAATGCAATTAATTTGATTTCTTTATTTTTAACCGAAATTTCCACCAAAATCGAAACTTTCTCCGAAATTTCATTAAATTTGAAGTACCGAAACCGAAATTTGAAACCTTGTAACAAATGCATGTATATTAATATATACCAGTAGTCCCACATTAAAAATACCAAATGGTTCTCGTTTGCTTGCAAATTGGTATTAATTAAAAACTTAAGACTCGGCTAACTTGGACAGCGATATATTTCTCATCTCATACTGTGAATGCTAAATACTAAATTAGTCACTTTCTGTTTTAATTTTAATAATGTTTTGTTTTACTCATATATTTAAAGTTCTTTTGTATTTGTCCAGTACCATTTGGTCCACTGACTTAAGTCTCATCTTTGTAAGTGAGTGAATTGGATACACATTTACGCAAGCGTACGTATCGTTGTCAAGATAGGGAAGTATAATGCCCAAAGTTATCGTACCACGGGGATTAGTGGCTAACCCACAATCCTTGGGTGGTCGGAACTAAAGTCACTAAGCAAACCAAATAAAAATAAAGTGAATAAAAAGGCTAATCTAAGGCACCAAGCCTTAGCAATGCTCGGCTTTGGTTTTCACCAAAGACTAATCAAAACTAAGAGCCTAGCGGTGGATATGCACAAATAAGTCGAAATTTGTAGGGGGTTTTGAATTGGGAATCAACTAAATTAAACGCAACCGAAAAGTAAACTAAACAACTAATTAACGAACTAGAAAATTAAATTTGGGTTTTCAAATTAATGGGAACATGGGAGTGTCGAGTGATTCACACTAACTATCTTGCAAATATCGATACCAATTTCACAAATGCATGCATTTCCTTTATGTGTCAAGTCCCGTATCTAGTACCGGTTAAGGCTACTAAACCAATTATCCTTTCGGTGTATCGACTATGCCGGTTAGGGCCACAATCAACTCTCTAATTTGGGCATTACGCCGGTTAAGGCCGCAATATCCAAAATTAGAGGCCTAGAGTGCAAGATAATAGAGACCCAAGCAAGCTTAGCTACAATTAAGCTAGCTAATGGTTACCACACTTAAATCCTAGATGCAACAAGACCAATAAGTTGTCAATTTATCAATCCATTCATCACAATTGCCCACAACATAATTTCAAAGGGTGACAAAGCCTAGAAACATGCTTCTAAGGACCAATAAATTCGGATTTAAAGCATACACAATGAAAATTGCATTTATTAAAATTAAAACATCAATATTTATACAAGATGAGTTAGGGGTTCACAACCCTAACTCCCAAAATTGAACTACTCACAACCCATACAAGAATCCCATCAACAAAGTATATAAAAATTATGAAATAGATAATAAGGAAGAGATGGGAGAGTTAGTTTGGTCACTCCTAGCTATGAGCTAGTATGAACCAAGTAATTTCTTCACCCAACTACCCAAAATAAAGGTGTGGTACTCTTGATGATGATTCCCTTGAAGCCTTGAGTGAGTCCTTCTAAATTCCCTAAAATAAAACTAAAGAAAAGAGGAAAAAAAAATGGAGGAGAAGAGGAGAGAGAGAGAGAGGAGCCCAAAAGGGCTGCCTCTGTTTTTCTTTTCCGGTGCGGCTGCTATAGGTCTAGGGTTCTGGCCTTCTTTTCTTCGAAAGGGTGAATGGTGATAAATATATATGTGTGGCTGATGTGTTCCGTTCGTACTTGAGAGAATTAAGGTTAATTAAACACTGGGCTGGGCTGAGGTGATGGACTATGAATGGTTGGCATGCTGTGATGGCTGGGAAAGAAAGGAAAAGTGGATAAAATAGGATATGCAGCTGGCACGTGGGTATAAAGAACAGCCCAAATATGATGGCTATTCAATTAGTTTAATTAAGGCACACATGCAGATGCACTTCCGTTTTCTTTAATTAAACCAAAGTTGGTTTAATTAATTGTTAAGCCATTTTCTCCAATAAGCTTCAATTTGCTGCCCCATTTTCATTTTTTTCTCATTTTCTTATGAGTGATCAAGTTTTGTCCCTTTCAATGTATTGACTCAAGGTTGACTTCCGTCTTTTTGTCGAAAACTCAATTTGCTCCAATTTCGCCTCATTTTCTCACGATTTCCGTAACTCCGCTTATTTTCTACAAAATAAATAAAAATGGATTAATTACATATTAATTGACATGGGGATTTGCTTATTTATAGTGTTTTAGATATAATTACACGCATATAAATGCGTATAATCAGTGAGAGATGTTCGATTTATGGAATACTAGTCGTAACATATGAGTCGTTGATTTGATAAAAAAATAAAATAAAATAAAAGTTCTTTTGTATTTATATGTTTTACATATATGTTTAAAAAAGTGTGATTTCATCAAACAAACAAAAAAAATAACCAAGGTAATTGATTGTATTAAAAGCAAATGAGCAACCGGCATGCATAGGCTTGATGAGAAAGACATGAGTGATAGTCAGATACTTGTTGTTTGTTTATTCAATCTAGCCAAGTTGCCAAGTAGCCAAGTTGCTGTAGGCTACACGGAAACTCTATAATTGAGTTTGGCGAGCGACCTCATTCTCTGAATCTCTGTAACCAATTTCTTTTTTAACCCATTACTTCTTTCATCTAGAGTTATCAGTTCA
>JANPXK010000559.1:0-16892 GCA_024704745.1 Rosa lucieae
TTTCAACACACATCCAAATGGAATTGGCAGCACCACAACTTGGATATATTGAGGATACAAGCATACAAAAACCAGCAACAATGAAACACCAAAAGAAAAAAAAAGGTTTAATAAAAGATAAAAAGCAGAACATTTGTACATATATAGTCAATAGGAGAATGAGCGTAGTACTATTAATCTATACAAATACCAAAATTTTATAATTATGCAAGAAACAAAAGGAAATTTGTTGCCTACTCCACCTATTCCCAGTTCTGATTGATTACCATAACTTACGATACAGAGACTTTAAATTGAAGTTTCAAGTTCTTTCTTGCATAACATCACTCCAAATATAAGCCTGCGTTCTTCAGATCTCTCTTCTCAGGAAGAGTTTCCGGTGAAGGAAAATTGTAATGCAGATCTAAAACTGTGTTGAACCGAATATATGGGGTAATGGGGAGAAGACAAGGTGTGACGGATCATAAATATATATATATACACACACACACCGAAAGTCAAAGATATGTCTTAGCAGACATCAGTAAAATTGATCACATAATAAGTGCCGAAAGTCAAAGATATGTCTTAGCAGACATCAGTAAAATTGATCACATAATAAGTTAAAGCTATAAAAGAGAAATAATGAAAAGCATTCATAAAAAAACTGTCCCTATACAAGTTAGAATCACCATTAAGTCATTCACCATGTACCCTTCTTTGGCGGCACAATTTAATGCAGTGCAAACTAATGTGGCGTAACCTACTATTTGGTTGGAGGTAGTGAACTGGCCAGAATATACAAAAATGATTCTTTCAATTCTTAATCAGCAAGAAACATTTTCAAAATACTAGCGTTGATGACAAGAAAGAGTCGTTTTCTAACACAGTATAAGACACAAAAACACCCCGACATTAGGATTCAAGACAAGTTTTTAAGGCTATAGTACTCCAGCAATTCCATGGACAGTGACCTCAGCCTCCAGAATGCAAGTATTCTTGATCAACATCCCCTTGTCCGCTTCACTGAAAGTGCTTAAACTAAGAGCAAGTCCACCCGTAGTCAAGAAATGTCAAGGTTGAAAAGTTAAGGCGTCGACCAGTCAAGTAACTGTTCACTGTCATTGAATATGGGTTTCCACCCGTTTTTTCTTGACCAGTCAAGACTGTTCATTAACAGTTCATTGATTTTTTCTTACATAAATGAAAAACTAGCAATAAGTACAATACAACGTTATTTAGTTGTTGTACGAGAAATTCGGTTTCTAATCGATTTTTATTTTCGAAACAAACGTTATTTAGGGGGTCGTGAAAATTGACTTTTTATACGTTCGAAATTTGGGAAAACTTCCTTCACAAAGTTGTAGAGCTCATCGATACGAACTCGTGCATATATGGAACGCAATATTCGGAGTTCGTATGAATTTATTATAAATTTTTGAAATCTAGAAATTTTCTATAAATAGCAAAAAAAAAATTCCCTTTTGTTTCAAAGGACGAAATTTTTTTCTTTTTTTTCATTCCCCCCCCCCCCCCCCCCCCCCCCCCCCCCCCCCCGTTCTCTCTCTCTCTCTCTCGCTCTCTCGCACTCCCCCAGACCCGGCTCGTCCGACCATACCCGGATTTTTCTCCCTCCTCCGGCGTCTTCCAACCACTGTCCCCGCTCTCCCGAGGTCGCCTCGCCTTGCCCATCCGCTGCCCCCAGGCGGAGCAAATCAGACCCAATCCGATCATCGTCCTTCGTCGCGTCTCTCTATCTCCACACAACATGCTGATGTCAACCACGATAGGTACTTGCCGAGCTGGCAGCCGGCGAGCCTGGTCAAGAAATATGTCAAGGCTTTGCCTTTTTTCTTGGCCTCGGTCAAGGAAAGCCAAACCTTGGTTGGGCAAGATTGGGCCAGTGAATGGATGATTTTCCCCTTGCCCGGTCAACAGATCATCAATCCTTGCTGGTGCCCGGTCAAAACTACACCGGTGAACTTGCTCTAATGAACTTAGGCAAACCCCAAGAGGAAGACGTGGCACTGAAACAGTGTTTACCTGCAAGCGGAACAAAAAAATATAGTCACTTCCTGCATACAGTATTTAAAAGAGAAATAAAAGAAAAGAATGGAAAGACACTGCAGCTGTACTGTAATGATTATAGGGCATTATATAGAGTTGCACACAAGGAAAAAGGTCAGCAATTACCTGACCATGTCTTATGATTGGCATGCTTTCGATCTACAATACGCAGGCAAAACTCTGCAAATATCTTGAACACGGGAGGAGTTGGTTTAAAATCAAATACTGCCAAGTAAAGAGAAAGATGAGTCCCCATTCCGTGGGCAATTCCCTTGGGATAAACTTTATCTCCCTACAATCAACACATGAAGAACAATTAAATTCACCCTGCCTGCAAGTCAAAAGTTCAATTACAAGAACTCTATATTTTTCATTGGAAACTTAACTGTACGTGTTGTCTGCAGTTAGTGCAGAATAATATTTCAAATTCTACACATATATTTCAAAACTTAAGCATCTACTTTGTTATTGCTGAAAAGGACATTGATAAGAAGGCTAAACAGAAATACCATTTCTGGTTTCAAGCAACGAATGGTTCTGACTTATAGAATGGATCATCTAGCTTTGAAAAGTAGAACCTTCCAAACCTGCCTGTACATAACTGCATTGTTTGTCGTTAATAAACGCTCTCTTTTGCCTTTTGTTCTTTCTTTACAAACAAAGACCTCAGCACCAAACACGCAGGTGTCATCAACTACCGAAAATTCTTCAGTGCACGGCGGGTGCTAGTGCACAGCAATGTAAGCCGTACGATGGAAATGCACATCCTGTCTCAGCCGTCCGATATATGGGCTCAGCTATCAATATATGGATCATCCAATCATCTTCGCTGCACATGGGCCGTGCATGTACACGGCCGTGTACTGAAGACTCTCCGATCAACTACATATCCATTGGAGGCATTAGTAAACTCTTCAAGAGGCATAAGCCTATCAAAACCAGGCAAGCGCAGCATTTCCCGATGAAAGCAATTTTCCTTTGCGAAAGCATCTAAGTCATGGCGCCACACCAAAAGAAAAAAACAATCACAAATTGTAACCGGTCCACATAATTCTATCTAATGATCAAAATTAATTAAACTAATGAACATGATGAATACCTTCAAGAACCAAGTACTTGCCCCTTTTCTGATCAAGTAAAAAACAACCTAAAATCGCACATATATCCTCCCAATCACCGAAGTGAATATTCTCCACCAGTTTCCAAGTAGAGAGAGACGACGTGGCCATCCCCTTTCTTCTTGTTTTCCATTTGCATCACAATTTCCTATGAGCCAACGCATACATATTATAGTAGGCAAATGCTATAGCTAGCTTACATATGTCCATAGTCCATTCAAAGGGTACAACTAACATACAGAGAAAAGAATGATAGAATATAGATTGAAGACATGGGTATCGATCAGAACTAGAAGTAGAGTGAAATAAATACCATTTGTGCCCTTTCCAGCAGTGCAAACTCCTCTGCTTCTAACCATCCACTGAATTTTCAGTCATGAATGAAAACAAGTCTGCTTTGAGACTGTAATGGCTCGGTGGTGAACCTGATAGGATCTCAGAACCCCTAATCAAACCATATAATTAATTAATGTCACCACTCAAGAATGCTTGTCGCTGTCCACATATGCTTATTTTAATTTTTAGGACACCCAATGTGTAAGAGAAATGTCTTACCATTTTGGTCACATCCATGGCTACCCATAATTGACAGCCGGTGAATTTTGTTTCACGAAAACTGCCCTCAAAATGGGTTCTTGTGCCCGAGAGGTGAAGACCCAGATACGACCACACAGAGAGAAGGGAAAGAACCATCGAACTTTGATAGTTGCTTCCCTTTGGGTTTTGGGTTTTGGGTTTTGGGTTTTGGGTTTTGGGTTTTAGGGTCGACGTTTCCAAACCATCGTTAGGCTGGAGTATATGAAAGCTGGCTAGCCCAGTTATCTATCATATTATAGCCCAATGAACTCTACTTGATTTTTTACCGTAAAGTTCATTATTTTTTGTTGAAAATAAATGAATATTGTCTATCTATAATTTATTTGTAAATCTCATCTAAAATTCATTGAGGATGAACATAAAATTTAAATCTCCTTAGGCTTTGATAATTTGGTTTAGTGGACTAAAACAACTCTAAAAGAAGGATAAGAATGGTAGAAGAATAGAGGATAAAAGGGGGTATGGAGTTGGCAATCATTTAAAGGCATTAGGCCATTTATAATATTTGAAGCGACACTTAACTTTTCTAAGTTACTATTACTGGACCCCAGACAAAGCATCAATATATTGCTTTATTTCCCCACTTGGATAATTGGATGATAGATTGATCTAAAGTTTGCAGGCTGCAAACATCTCCCCATATAATTTCAGAAATGGAGCCGGTAAGTTGAGAGGTAGAGACATCTACTCTCACAAGGTACTGAACTACTGGTATTGAATAGCCATTGAGACAGTGAAGAGATAAAGTCGTTGGTTGAGAGGTCTAAGAACAACAGTGATGTAAATTTAATGTGGAATTGATTGAAGAAGGCGATGTAATTCACAGGCACGCAAGTGCAACTCTAGCAGTGAAGGGGGCATATTAACAACATGTAGCAAATTAGTTGTTGCCTTGCTAAGGTTCAGTAATCACAAACCTCGGTATTGCAAGGAAGAGAGACTAGAGACCCAGTTTAAATATGAAACCCATGGATTCATATAAAATGATGTTGTAAGATCAAGATGGCGTAGATCCATGGAATTGCGATTGGCGTCCTTGTTATTTATTATGCTATTCTTCTTCTTCTTCTTTTTCTTTTGAACGTTGATTTTGTTTTTTCTTTTAAGGAAGAAAAGTTTAATCTAATTATAATTTGTGATGAAAATATATATGTAATGCTATATCATTGTACACATCATTTGGTGTTGTGTTGACATCATTAAAAACAATAAATTCATACCATTAAACATTTTTAAATCTAATGGCTCACAAGATGTGTAACAAAATATGTAAAATATGGTATCCTATCCGAACTCTTTTCGTATTTTCACATGCTATTATTACATTCAGTACTCAAAATGATAAGTATCAGAGTCTAGAAATATCACCAAGGTCAATAGTGATACCACCATTGAATAATATGGAAGCAATCCTATATCATTCATCTGCTAATATACATCTTATTTTCAAAGACGAGAAAATTAGGTATTTTGAGGCATTAGCTTAGCCCATCAATTATTAACACTTTTGTTTATCTTAAGATTGAGGGATTGAAACATGCATGAGACCTCGGTTGACATTGAGAATGAGGAAAGACGAATACCATTAGGCCAAAAACTCGTGATGTTATTGAAACTTGTTACGTTAGATCTACTAAACTCGTGATGTTCAAGTGGGTAATATTGCTACGGGATTTACCAACAACAAACCTGAAGATGGCAAGATCGAAAAGGTCACCAATTAAGTAATACGATTCACATGCACAAAAGTCACAATCCAAAAAACAAATACATAGATAAAATGATCAAGAAGTTGATCGACATGCATCCGTAGCGACAAGTTGGATAAAGTTCGAGTTCTTTAATTGATCATCGATCGGATTGCAGTTCAGAAACTTAAATGAAAACTACTAACCAAAATGTTGTCTAAACGAGCCGGCCACATAGTCTATTCAGTAACAAAGATATGTAACAATGCCAACAGCTTTAATAAAACTAGCTCGCATCTCTCTGATGTTACCACAAGCATAGATAGGTTAACCAATTGTGAGTTCTACCGCACAGATTTTAATGTCTGTTTCCACGATGCAACAATCGCTCACTAACAATCCTTTCTCCGAGTTTCTGAACAAGTCCTGTCTGATGAATTGAGCGCAACCCCAACCCGAGGTCGAGGGACTGGTACCGAACCAGCGTTTACAAGCTAAAACAGGTATAGAGAGAACAAGTTAAATTGAGAAGTATATATATAGTAAACCTGGTGAAATAAAAAGACAACCCCTCGTAATTGATACAGCCAATGTTTACCTTTGGTAGAATGATGCTTCCCATTGATTTGATCTAGGATTTGTATGGTAAACTCTGCCAATACTTTAGAGCCTGGAGGAAGAGATTTTAAATTGGCCAATTCCACATAAACAGAAATATGACCACTACCATTTCCCCAATTACATCCATTGGGATAGAGTCGTAGATTCCTGCAAATGACCAACAAATAGAACATATGTTAATTCTTTAACCAAGTATAGATATAACATATACCGGAACCCCTAGCCCAAACCATACAAGAAGCCCTAGCCTTTGGTACAGTGTTGACGAACTACAGAGAATATATTTGAGTAACTCCATTTTGGAGAGGAGAGGATATATAATCAACAACTACCAGGCTGAATTATCAATTTAAGATACTTACCATTCGCAATATTTGTGGTCTGTCAAAAAGAACGGATTTGAGGTATAGCGTTCATCAGCCAACTGTGAAAAGTTGGAAATGCTCCAAGCATGCTTGTACTTGGTGACATCTTTGATCATAGACACTAGACACTCTCCTTTTCCTGTTCTTACTTGTTTAGAAACAAAGACCTCCGCGCCAAATTCACAAGTGTCATCAATTAGATAACCGTTGGAGGCGTCAGTAAATTCTTCAAGAGGAAGAAACTGATCGAAACCAGCCGAACCACCGACAATCGTCCTATAAAAGACATACTTCTTCTCCTTTTTATTGGCATCTAAATTAAGCATGTACAAACTAGCTAGGTTAACAATTAAAGGAACGTTGATCAGAAGATTAGTTTGTGTGTAGGCAGATGCACTAATGAAAACCTTTAAAATGATGACTTCACTAGGATTTTAGTTTGGTTGAAAATTTGCATATATGATCTAACGATGAATATCTATATGTGTAATGAATATCTAAATGTGTAACGACTAATTTGTCGAAATGTAATCGAAAAGTGGGTCTCATAACCATTACTTAGAAAATTTTCTTGCTTGAAATTCTCATTATAATGGTTCTTATTAGAGCTCACACTTATATATATATGGAGGATCAAGAGAGGATGTCCTTAAACTGTGAGGATGTTTTTATTTTTAGCATGCATTTTAATAATCACACCATTCATTCTCTAGTTACCTACACACATATGAATACTACAAAAAATTAGCCAAATCGGAAAACGTTTAACCATTTGATTAGCACAATGTTCGTTTTAATTTTATCTAACGGATGACATTTGTTTACAAACTTTTGAGTGACCAAATGATCATGGATTTGGTTGTTTTTTGTAGACACAATTATTGGATAGGAATCTAAAGGATCAACGGTTAAAATCATTGAATTAGATCATATACTTGTGTAAAATAGTGAAAATCCTCAAACACTTAAAGTAATGATGTCCTCTCTTGATCCTCCCTCATGTAATATATATATATATATATATATATATATATATAGGGCCCTTCTAGTGAGGGATCCCTTTTTTTGGTCTTTTATAGGGATAGGCATTATACCAACTTTTCGATCATATTTTCACATCATAACCGTTCAGTTTTTAGGTCCTAATATATAGATCACTTCTGCAAATTTTCAGCCAAATTGGTAATCGTTAAGGCATCCAAAACTGCAATTTACACGAACGGTTACCGAATCTGTCAAACCGGAACCGTTCGTGTTTATAATGATAAATTGCAGTTTTAGATGCCTTAACGATCACCAATTTGGCTGAAAATTTGCAAAAGTGATCTATACATTATGACCTAAAAACTGAACGGTTAAGATGTGAAAATATGATTTAAAAGTTGGTCTAATGCCTATCTCTATAAAAGACTAAAAAAAGGGGATCCCTTAGTGAAAGCCCTCTATATACATATATATATAATATATTATATATATATATATTTATATATAATGGAAGTAGTTAGCATCTATTTTAATACTTACCCTCAAGAACCAAGTAGTTGCTCTTCTTCTGATTAAGCAAAAACAATCTAAAATCAATTGCTACGATTTGGTCGGGCTCGATTGGTTTTTCTTCAGCCATTTCCAAGTAGAGAGAGATGTAGCCTTCCACATTCCTCTTCTTGTTTCCATTCGGGCAGAGCACTAGTCTCCTGCGTCCATGTGCAATCAAGCATGTATTAATTATCAGCCAATTAAAGGATGTATATATGTTGAAGATGAGAATCATATACATGATGAACCCATGCACAAGGTATATAATGACACTATACGAATTTTAGGGTTCCATTGATTATTATTTTCTACTGCACTAATTACCATCTGTATCCTCCAGCTTCGAAGTCCCCTACTTCGCATCTATCCATTAAATTTCTTAGCAAAGAAAAGGATCGTATTTTTACGGTGTGGTGAATCGGTCGTTCATCTGATGTTGATCTCAAAACCAGGCCTGCAGCAAGTATTACTGGCAACAGTTAAGAGATGAAGTTGTATAAATTATAACCAAAATGAAAAGAAAGAGAAACATATTGAATCATCTTACCATTAAAATCATCATGCAAGTCCAGAGGCTGGAGAGTAGTAGCCTTTTCTATTGGCTTCGACCCGCCAAAACACCGAAAAAGCGGTCAAGAATAGCCATTGCAGTTAGTGAAATTGAATAGCCAAATTATTCGATGGATACAGGTTTGCGACAAAAGCAACCAAGACGGATTGACAACATATATAAGTGTTGGAGATGTAAGTGTTGGAGATGTTTTAAAATTTCTATTAGATAATGCATCAAAAGTCGGATATAGATTTGAGGAAAAATAAAGTAAAGATAAGAATAGCATAGCAGCTAGATTACGGAAGTAGTGTCCGGTACAACTCACCAACCTACTTCCTAATTTCTAGGGGTTTACACATTTGGATTTCAGAAGAGATCAGTTGATTAGTTGGTTTTTAAAGATATATGTAATATATCTTAAAAAATCTCAAGAATTTGTTTTGTTAAGTTTACAAGTACAATTTTTCTTCTAGACGGTAATCATTACTTGAATTGTAATATTTAGGGTTAGTTTGAGATTGCTGTGACTTTAAAAAAAAAAACTGATACGCTGTGTTGTCTAGAAATATCACCAAGGTCAGTAGTGATACCACCATTGAATAATATGGAAGCAATCCTATATCATTCATCTGCTAATATACATCTTATTTTCAAAGACGAGAAAATTAGGTATTTTGAGGCATTAGCTTAGCCCATCAATTATTAACACTTTTGTTTATCTTAAGATTGAGGGATTGAAACATGCATGAGACCTTGGTTGACATTGAGAATGAGGAAAGACGAATACCATTAGGCCAAAAACTCGTGATGTTATTGAAACTCGTTACGTTAGATCTACTAAATTCGTGATGTTCAAGTGGGTAATATTGCTACGGGATTTACCAACAACAAACCTGAAGATGGCAAGAAAAGGTCACCAATTAAGTAATACGATTCACATGCACAAAAGTCACAATCCAAAAAACAAATACATAGATAAAATGATCAAGCAGTTGATCGACATGCATCCGTAGCGACAAGTTGGATAAAGTTCGAGTTCTTTAATTGATCATCGATCGGATTGCAGTTCAGAAACTTAAATGAAAACTACTAACCAAAATGTTGTCTTAACGAGCTGGCCACATAGTCTCTTCAGTAACAAAGATATGTAACAATGCCAACAGCTTTAATAAAACTAGCTCGCATCTCTCTGATGTTACCACAAGCATAGATAGGTTAACCAATTGTGAGTTCTACCGCACAGATTTTAATGTCTGTTTCCACGATGCAACAATCACTCACTAACAATCCTTTCTCCGAGTTACTGAACAAGTCCTGTCTGATGAATTGAGCGCAACCCCAAGCCGAGGTCGAGGGACTGGCACCGAACCAGCGTTTACACGCTAAAACAGGTATAGAGAGAACAAGTTAAATTGAGAAGTATATATATAGTAAACCTGGTGAAATAAAAAGACAAACCCTCGTAATTGATACAGCCAATGTTTACCTTTGGTAGAATGATGCTTCCCATTGATTTGATCTATTATTTGTATGGTAAACTCTGCCAATACTTTAGAGCCTGGAGGAAGAGATTTTAAATTGGCCAATTCCACATAAACAGAAATATGACCACTACCATTTCCCCACTTACTTCCATTGGGATAGAGTCGTAGATTCCTGCAAATGACCAACAAATAGAACATATGTTAATTCTTTAACCAAGTATAGATATAACATATACCGGAACCCCTAGCCCAAACCATACAAGAAGCCCTAGCCTTTGGTACAGTGTTGACGAACTACAGAGAATATATTTGAGTAACTCCATTTTGGAGAGGAGAGGAAATATAATCAACAACTACCAGGCTGAATTATCAATTTAAGATACTTACCATTTGCAATATTTGTGGTCTGTCAAAAATAACGGATTTGAGGTATAGCTTTCATCAGCCAACTGTGAAAAGTTGGAAATGCTCCAAGCATGCTTGTACTTGGTGACATCTTTGATCATAGACACTAGACACTCTCGTTTTCCTGTTCTTACTTGTTTAGAAACAAAGACCTCCGCACCAAATTCACAAGTGTCATCAATTAGATAACCGTTGGAGGCGTCAGTAAATTCTTCAAGAGGAAGAAACTGATCGAAACCAGCCGAACCACCGACAATCGTCCTATAAAAGACATACTTCTTCTCCCTTTTATTGGCATCTAAATTAAGCATGTACAAACTAGCTAGGTTAACAATTAAAGGAACGTTGATCAGAAGATTAGTTTGTGTGTAGGCAGATGCACTAATGAAAAGCTTTAAAATGATGACTTTCACGAGGATTTTAGTTTGGCTGAAAATTTGCATATATGATCTAACGATGAATATCTATATGTGTAACGAATATCTAAATGGGTAACGACTAATTTGCCGAAATGTAATCGAAAAGTGGGTCTCATAACCATTACTTAGAAAATTTTCTTGAAATTCTCATTATAATGGTTCTTATTAGAGCTCACACTTATATATATATATATATATATATATATATATGGAGGATCAAGAGAGGATGTCCTTAAACTGTGAGGATGTTTTTATTTTTTGCATGCATTTTAATAATCACACCATTCATTCTCTAGTTACCTACACACATATGAATACTACAAAAAATTAACCAAATCGGAAAACGTTTAACCATTTGATTAGCACAATGTTCGTTTTAATTTTATCTAACGGATGACATTTGTTTACAAACTTTTGAGTGACCAAAATGATCATGGATTTGGTTGTTTTTTGTAGACACAATTATTGGATAGGAATCTAAATGATCAACGGTTGAAATCATTGAATTAGGTCATATACTTGTGTAAAATAGTGAAAATCCTCAAATACTTAAAGTAATGATGTCCTCTCTTGATCCTCCCTCATGTAATATATATATATGTATATATATATATATCAGGGCCCTTCTAGTGAGGGATCCTTTTTTTTAGTGTTTTATAGGGATAGGCATTATACCAACTTTTCGATCATATTTTCACATCTTAACCATTCAGTTTTTAGGTCATAATGTATAAATCACTTCTGCAAATTTTCAGCCAAATTGGTGATCGTTAAGGCATCCAAAACTGCAATTTACACGAACGGTTACCGAATCTGTCGAACCGGAACCGTTCGTGTTTATAATGCTAAATTACAGTTTTGGATGCCTTAACGATCACCAATTTGGCTGAAAATTTGCAAAAGTGATCTATACATTAGGACCTAAAAACTGAACGGTTAAGATGTGAAAATATGATCTAAAAGTTGGTCTAATGCCTATCTCTATAAAAGACCAAAAAAATGGATCCCTTAGTGGAAGCCCTCTCTATATACACACATACCCATACATATATATATATATATATATATATATCTATACTATTATTAAAAGAAGAGGCTTTGTTAGCCAAAACTGAAAATTTTGACAGATTTAACCCTGAAAGATTAAAAAACTTTGACATCAAATTAAATCACAAGGGTAAATAGGACAATTATAAATAGATTTTATTAAGAAAATTGAAAAGAAATTATCCCACAACCTCTCATTTTTACTCCACTATTTTTCTCTGCAATAACTACCCACTAAATCTATTTTCTTTTGCAGATAACTTTTTTTTTACAATTAAAATTTTTCTTACACATGCAGAGCATGTGATTGCAGACTAGTATATATATATATATATTTATATATAATGGAAGTAGTTAGCATCTATTTTAATACGTACCCTCAAGAACCAAGTAGTTGCTCTTCTTCTGATTAAGCAAAAACAATCTAAAATCAATTGCTACGATTTGGTCGGGCTCAATTGGTTTTTCTTCAGCCATTTCCAAGTAGAGAGAGATGTGGCCTTCCACATTCCTCTTCTTGTTTCCATTCGGGCAGAGCACTAGTCTCCTGCGTCCTTGTGCAATCAAACATGTATTAATTATCAGCCAATTAAAGGATGTATATATGTTGAAGATGAGAATCATATACATGATGAACCCATGCACAAGGTATATAATGACACTATACGAATTTTAGGGTTCCATTGATTATTATTTTCTACTGCACTAATTACCATCTGTATCCTCCAGCTTCGAAGTCCCCTACTTCGCATCCAAAACACCGGAAAAAGCGGTCAAGAATAGCCATTGCAGTTAGTGAAATTGAATAGCCAAACGGATTGACAACATATATAAGTGTTGGAGATGTAAGTGTTGGAGATGTTTTAAAATTTCTATAAGATAATGCATCAAAAGTCGGATATAGATTTGAGGAAAAATAAAGTAAAGATAAGAATAGCATAGCAGCTAGATTACGGAAGTAGTGTCCTGTACAACTCACCAACCTACTTCCTAATTTCTAGGGGTTTACACATTTGGATTTCAGAAGAGATCAGTTGATTAGTTGGTTTTTAAAGGTATATGTAATATATCTTAAAAAATCTCAAGAATTTGTTTTGTTAAGTTTACAAGTACAATTTTTCTTCTAGACGGTAATCATTACTTGAATTGTAATATTTAGGGTTAGTTTGAGATTGCTGTGACTTTAAAAAAAAAACTGATACTGCTGTGTTGCGAGAATAATCAGCTGTGTATTAAAACAGTTTCGTGTTTGGTAAATAATATTTTTAAAAGTGCTGTCAGTACATAAAATAACTGTAGAGTGTGTTTTGATCCACAACAACTTCTAAAAACAACCTCTGAGCTGCTTCTAAAATCAACTGCTAGTGACCTATAACTTTAAATTAAATTTGTTTTTTATTTATTTACCAAACACAATAAAATCTAAAATTTTGAACAAAAGCTGATTTTTTTTTAAAGTGAAGCAATCCCAAACGGGGGCTTAGTTCACTTGCAAGTGTTTTGAACAGTATGTAATGTATAGCCGAAAAAGGTTTCACCCTTAAACCATCCCTCCTGAAAGATCATTATTATTATTATTATGACTAAATTCAGTTTGCCCGCTTAAACTAGGGCTGGGCTCGGGTCGGGCCGGGCCCAGAAATTAGTGAGACCGAGACCGAATCCGAAACAGTCAGTTTGGGCTTTTTCTAAAATGAAAACTGACATAAACCGAACTCATTAGGGCCGGTTCGGTTTTTGGGCCCAAATGTCCAGTTCATCAGCTATTCAGCTTTGCCTGTTTTCCAAAGACAATTATGCACTTCTAGCAGATTTGCCACTCATTTTGGTACGTAGAAGACTGGAATCCATATCAAATTATAATGCTGTGAAATAAACTCATTAACATAACTGTAATCAATTTGCAATAATCAAGTTGGCCACAATTTACAGTTTACAACACAAAACTCAAGAGTAAAGAATACATTGTCTAATAGAAAACAATCCAAATTTTTCAATCATTTCAACTAAATGCTCAATGAACTGAAATTCAAATTATGAATGGTACAACAGCAACAGAAACATAAACACAATTTGCAGTTTTGCACAAATAGTCAAACTATCCAACTAAGAAATAACTTAAGCTGCACTGCTCCAAGCCTCTAGGCTCTAGCTGCTCGGCCTACTGCCTTGCTCCACAAGTCCAGACCTCCATGACAACTCGACAAGTGCACAAATCTGCAAGTCTACAACTCTGTGCATTCACATTTCAAACTTGATCAGTTTACAAATAAAAATTAAAAAGTAAAGCAATAACATGTATAATGATCTAAAATATGCAGGTTCCCATACAAACTTGAAACTAGGAGTGCATTCCAAATCAACAATGTAGGTTCCCAATTTCACATACAAGATTACATTATTACAAACATCAACACAATACCAAATCACATAGATAGCAGAGTGATATAAGTATAGGACTTGCCTGCAAAAATGAGAACACAACTAAGAAATTCAGTAAGAGAATAAGAAGACATTCAGATTCAGTTATAATCTAGCATCAAGTTTGTAGAACCAACCAAACTTCAATGGAAAAAATTAATCTGGCACCAGTAGCCAACTCCAAAGTCCAAACCCGTCGTGACCGACTACTCGACGAGGTCCACCGCGTCTTGAAGAGCTTCGACTCCAACGGCGACCGCAAGATCTCAACCTCGGAGCTTAGCAACGTCCTTAAGGCCCTCGGCTCCAACGTCCCTGAGGACGAGCTCCAGCGCATGATGGTTGACCTCGGTGGTCAACCTAGAAAGTCTCTGAGATCGTTGGCGACAGCGAACTTCTGGAGGGAGATTTGAAGGAGAGTGGTGGATTTCACAGGCGGAGAGTGGCGAAGCCGCAGAGGAGCGAAGGATTTGAGAGTTTGAGGCTTGAGGCTTTGGTTTCGAGAGAGAGGGACTGATGGAGGCTGAGAGACTGAGAGGCTGAGATCGGGTTCACTTTAGGCCATAGTGCCTTACTGCCTTAGGGTCAGTCTCGAGTTTTAGGGTATTTTAATTTTTTAAAATATTTAATATATTAATATAAGACCCAATCATAGATAGACAAGTGGCAACTCAGGGTATATAAGGGTCGGGTTCGGGCTTTCGGTCTATGCATATTTGAAGATTGAGACCGAACCAAGATAATATATTCGGGTCGGGCCCTAGATCGAACTGATATTTTCAAAATCAAAACCGAACCGATTTGGGCTTTTTAGCTCGGTTCAGGTCGTGTCTTCGGTTTTTCAGGTCTGGACGCCCACACCTGCCTTAAACTTTGGGGCAAACATCAGTTTAGTCCCTGATTTTTTTTTTTAATCATGATAGTCCCTGCACTTCCAATTTCCATCACCCGAGTCCAAATTTCAAATTTAACTCTGAACATGACTTCATACGGTGAGTTGGTACCGACAGCATGGCCCACATGAAGGGTAAAATAGAAATTTAATAATAAAAGATTTATAAAAAAAAAAAAAAAAACGCAGGACATAAACCTGCACCACTCTCTCCCCCCCCCCCCCCCCCCCCGAATCCTCTGACTCACTCTCTCAGAAAAAAAAAAAGCGGTGGCCTCTACATCTCTTATTTTACAACTCTCTGGCCCTAAATACTTAAGCACCTCCTCCACTTATATCTTCACCATTTCCATCCAAAAGTTTCCCAATTTCACCTCCATTTCCTTCTCCACTTAGCATTTTTCAAAACAAACACAAAGATAAAGCTCGAGTCTTTATTAGGATTCGATAGAAGTGATGGATGAGATACAGCCACCGAAGATCAACGACGGGTAATTCCTGATGGGTTCATCAGAGATGGTAGGGGCGAAGCGGCAGCGGAGGCCCAGCGTCCAATTGGGCGAGATCGAAGGAGACCAACCGTACGATTCAAACTCGCTATGGGCGACTAAGCAGTGGAGGCTGCCTTCGATGGACCACCACCAACCTCAACCCCTTCGCCATTTCCACCACCCCATAAGCTACAAACACCAGGTGAGCAATTAGTTATGGTCCGATCCAAAGATGCAAACTTCACCGGGTATGCAAACAAGACTTGATCCCCCTTGTAATTGCCACATTTATGCTCATCTTCACACACTTTTCGTCCTCCGAAATCCAATTCAAATTTCTAATTTTTAATGAAACCCAGATACCCATGTACCCAACGAAATCCGATTGATCCTGAGCTTCGTGGTGTTGCTGACCTCGAACGACTAGACGCCGACAGATTCCCATCCAATAGCCGCTGCAAGGTAGGTCCAGTGTTGAAGGTGAGCTTCTCGTCCCCTGAGCGGTGCTGGAAGCGAGACTCCTCGACAGAGGAACTCTGGCGAGGTGAGGAACTGGTAAAGGTTTTGAATTGAATCCTAGCGATCCTGCAACAAGCTATAAAGGCAGGTCGGGATTGGGTCGGAGTTATTGTGGTTGTGATATGAGGGGGAAGTCAAGATGGTGGAGGTGAAGAGAGAGAAAGGGTTGAGAGAGAATGAGAGAGAGAGAGAGAGAGAGAGAGAGGAGCTCTTGGGTTTTAGGAAGAGAGACGAGGAAAAGTGTTTTAAGGGTAGTTTGGACATTTTGTCCAAACTGAGGGTTGAAGTCTGAATAGTGAGCCATGCTTGTCGGTGCCAACTCACCGTATGATGTCATGTTCAGAGCTAAATTTAGTTTAAGGGGGAAAACTGAATTTAGTCCTTATTATTAATTTTTTTTAAGGGGTTTGGAATCCAGCTAAGTTGGGAGCACTACAAGAAATATGGCTTTTTGCAAGGAATTTTTTTCCTTGTAAAAGACTGGAAATTCGTTGCATTAACCCAAATGCAAGGAATATTCCTTGCATTTGAGTCCTTGCAAAAATGCCCTTGCAAAAGAGCAAATACAACAACTTGAAAATTCCTTGCATTTGAGTTCACAAATGCAAGGAATTTTTCATCTCAAATGCAATGAATTTAGCACCTGAGGTTAACTATGGTTAACTGATATACAAAGTCAATTCCTTGCAT